>JZKD02S1772298.1:517535-529945 GCA_000966675.3 Picea glauca
TTCCTTTTCCAATTTCCCACTGCTTTTCCTTTAACCTGCTGTAGGAAATTTCCCAGGTACTTAAATTTAAGATGTATATTTACAACGAAATCAAATCAGAGTATATTCTAAAGGTTAATTATACAATCTTAATAAACTTACATCGATGCCCACATTTGGCAATTTAGCGCTTTTAAATATTTGACATTGTCATGTTTGGTTAAATCTATGTAAACTTACATCTATGCCCACATTTGGCAATTTAGCACTGTTAAATATTTAACATTGTCAGATTTGGTTAAATCTATGTGCCCTGTAATCGCCTCCAGGTCATCCTTGTCCAGAAATATCCCAATCTGTTTAAGTTATTCAGTGCCATTTAATGCCTATGCTCAGTACATATAGATGTCTTCCCGGCTTAGTATTATTGTTCCTGGAGAGGCCAGGTGCTGTACAGCTTGATGGGGAGATGTCTATACTTCGTGAAGCTTTTCATGTAATTTACCACACAGGAAGAGAACCAATTATATATTTGTTAATTTCTATGCAAGATGTTTCAATTATATATTAGTTAATTTCTATGCAAGATGTTTCAAGATACTTGGTGTGAGTGAAACTACTTTACAACTGTGCTGGGGGTTTGGGATTGGCAAACTCTAATACAGGTGGATGTTGCAACAGTGTTTAGTTTTAGGTGGATGTTGCAACACTGTTTAGTTTTTTTGGCTCAATTTGACACATACATGTACACCTTCACTCCTACCATCTCCTACCGCCGAGGTTGGAGTAGGGTCCAGGTTGGGCAGGTTGGAGTGCGGTTTGGAAATGACAAACTTTACTACAGGTAGATATTGTAACAGTGTTTAGCTCCTACCTACCATCTCCTACCGCCCAGGTTGGAGTGGGTTTGGGAATGACAAACTTTAACACAGGTAGATATTAGATATTGTAATAGTGTTTAATTTTTATTTTTACTTAACTTGACACTTCCATGTACACTTTCACCCCTATCATCCACTTTGGAGTGAGAATTTTCCAACCTTAACCTGATGGAGGCTGTAAGAGTGCTCTAGAGTCTTACTTTCTGGCTCCCACCAGTCCTCTAACTAATATATGCATACCCTCACTGCTCTTAAAATAAGTGGCAGGCTGAAAGTGTCCATATAAAATATTTGGAAAAATGAAAATTTTGATTAAATTAAAATAGATTTATACAACCTAATTGTTAAAATGAAACATAAATTGCTAAAATGAAACATAATTGTTAAAAGTGAAGTGAAACATAAATTGCTAAAATGAAACATAATTGTTAAAAGTGAAGTGAAGATTTAGTTGCAATTGTCTGTTTAATGTTTAAGAAATGCAATCAATTAGTAGTTAAAATAAATCCAAAGTTTTAATAATACATTTTTTCTCATGTTTCCCCACACAAAATAAATCGGTGCAAGATAACTGTTAAAAGTGAAAATTTAGTTGCAATTGTCTGTCTAAGAAATGCATTTAGCCTGTATTATTCAACTACTTTGACCTTCTGATTATATTTTGTAAGCATTCAAGACTGTATTCTTCAACTATGACCTTATGTTTATAATTACTTTGACCTTCTGATTATATTTTGTAAGCATTCAAGACTATTCTTCAACTATGACCTTATGTTTATAATTTGTTAGAGTTTGTTATATGTTTATAATTTGTTAGAGTTTGTCTGTCAACTATACATTTAAGACGATAAGTACTGGGAACTCTTTTCGTTTACGCTTGTAACAGTTTCGTTCATGTTTTTTATGCAGATCCCTACACAACTCTATACGGCAGTGGTAAGAAAATATTATGAGTTGCCTGGTTTCTCTATGTCCATTTCTATCGTCATATTGTTTGTTTTATTTCTGGATCGGTATTTAATCACCCGATCTTCTTATCTGTACAGATGTATACCATTACCACTGTGGTCCTAGGTTGGCAAGCTGTATATTATGGCTATATCTGCAAGTGGTGGAAAGCCAGGAAATCTAAGTCATCGCCCAAGGTATGGTATATGATATGATTTTAACGTGCTTATTATAACAAATTAAGTAGTTATATTGATGGATAACGCCGTGTTTCTGTAGCAGAAACAGCAAGAAGACGTTACAAGCAATGATCGGTTCAGGCAACGTGAAAACACAAAAGCAGAGCCGGTGAACGTATCAGAAAGTATAGCTTATTCTGCCGACCTAGCCATGAAAAGAGATGCAGATCTGGAGAAATTCTCTACTGGGAATCTTGCGTCTAGTTTACCTATTCCTTCTATTTCGCCAGGCCATGAGAGATCCATTGGAAGGAATCTATATTACATGTAAATAACATACTTTGCATCCCTTGCTATTGGTCTTCATTATTGCAAATCTAGTAAGGGTTTTATGTCTTGAAAACCCTTGTCTTCTTAGTTTTTCACCATGAATCAAATCATATGATGCTAATGGACTTCATTAACTGTTTTATCTGTCAGGTCTGCAAGATCTCTAGCAAGCAGCCATACTCCTACGCCCGGTTCATATCTGGCTTCACCATTCCGTGGGTCAGGTCGAAGTTCTCCGACCTTTACATTAAACCGGGCAGCTGTAGACGACGAAGGATTGCTCACCGACCTTGTTTCTACAGATTATAAGAATTCAAAAACCACGCTACGCAATGTAGGTTTTCATCAACATTTCACATAATATTCAACAGCTCTCTTCTGTCAGAGGAATGCTTGTGGCAAAGTTTCAAAATTTTTCTCTCTCTTGTTGTGCCCAGGTTGCTGCAACATTATTCTTTGTTGGTGGACTGAATTTCTTCCATCTACTTCATGTTCACAACACTACTACGACTTTTGATTCTACTAAGGTTGAAAGGGCATCAGTTGTACTAACAGGGAGGAGAATCTTGCAGGTATGGATTTTAGTTAGCAGTATAAAAGTTATGATATGTTAATTAGATCCATTCCAATTCTGGATCTTCCGGGGGAACAAATCTTTATGAGAGATAAACTTTTTTGAATTGAAAAAAATAAGTGTTCATTAGATCTATTTTGATTCTGGATTTTAAGTATTTAAAGGAAACAAATATTTATTAGAGTTAACTTTTTTGATATTTCAAAAAATTGATGAAAGAAATACATCTGAAAGATTTTATTTCTCCTTTCATATCTTCATAGACCTGGAGTTAAAATTAATCCCAAACTTGTAAATTACTTTATTTTATTATTAAACCCAAAAAAGATATTGTAAATTTATTTTATTTGAGGAGGAAATTATAATCTTCCCTATGCTAGGTTCTAGAATAATTACTTTATTTTATTATTAAACCCAAAAAAGATATTGTAAATTTAATTTATTTGAGGAGGAAATTATAATCTTCCCTATGCTAGGTTCTAGAATACACCTCTATATGCAATGATTCAATTAATGGATGCTTAGATTTAAAAGTTATTAAAAACGCAACTAGAATTTTTCATTGATGTTGTGCAATTTCAGGGAGTCAATTCGTTTACAGCCAGGACCGTAATGATACATGAACAGTCGACGAGTCCAGTAGGAACATATTTGGGGTGGCTAATGGCTGCTATCTATATGGGTGGACGGCTTCCACAAATCTGTCTAAATGTAAGATTTCAAAATCCGCTTTCAAATGCTGGAGAGGATTTGATGACTGTATATATAAATTCTAGAAGTTTTGAATTTGTGCATTGGATTTTATAAGTAGAACTAACTATAGTATCCATGATAAATTGATGTAACAGGCACAACGAGGAACCGTTGAGGTATTTTTATGCTTATAGATCTGAATAGTTTCACATGGTATATACTGCTGGATTGGGAGATATTTATAATTTATGCTGAATATGTTTTCAGGGTCTAAATCCATTGATGTTCATATTTGCGATAATTGGTAATGCAGCCTATGTGGTAAGGTAATTCTACTATCCTCTTGTTTTTTGAGACTGAATTGTTTCATTGGTATTCAAACTATTATGAAAGATAAATTGCTAAACTTTATCTCTGTAATCTACTTGTTGATGTAGGAAATGCAGCATTGTTAATTATATTATTCCTCTTGTTTTTTAAAACTGAATTGTTTCATTGCTCGGAGTATTCAAACTTTTATGAAGGAGAAATAGTTAAATGTATAACTGTAGTCTGCTTGTTGATTTATGCAATGCAGCATTGTTGTGAGGACTTTGGAATGGAGAAAACTAAAGCCAAATATGCCATGGCTTGTGGATGCTGCAGTCTGTGTGCTTTTAGATTGCCTTGTATCCTTTTACCATATGCAAGGACTATCACATGTTAGAATTGATTCTCTCATTTTTGGGTAATGGTTTTTGTTGTGTTTGTGATTATTAGGCAGAGGGATCCTTAACAAATTTGTGTAGATTGTGGTTCAATTTATCTATTATAAGAGTAGGAGGTCTGATGATCATGAAGATTGTAACGGTGGAGATTATGTGGCAATCAAACTGCCTGGATCATCAAATTAGGGTTTCGATGCATAGAAGTTGGATTATTTCAATCCAGCTCACTTCAAATGATGCGTGATAACCGGGTCCGCTGAGGTGAGACAACTATTCATAGTGAGATGACGGTGCAATTGCAGACAGAGCTCGCTCATTGTTGAGAATCGAAACAAACTAAGCGTGGGGGATTACAATGACTGTCAAAAGTTGAAGAAAGTTAAAAAGACAGATCTCTATATATGACCATTGAATTGAATGTGCATTGACAATAATTTTGTCATATGCATTGACAATTTTTTATTTTGTCAAAGCATGTGATTGTAGCCTATGTGAGACATCTTTATATTATTTTTTAATATAAAAACAATAAAATATTTTTTTAATTTTTATTTTATTTTTATTTAAGATTAGGGAAATGTAGATATCCAATTTTTCTATGTATTTAAATCTATTTTCATAAAATATTTTTAAATTTTTATTTAAGATTAGGGAAGTGTAGATGTCCAATTATTCTCCGGATTTGAATTTATTTTAAGAAATAGATTTTCTTAAACCTTAAACGCATTCAAGTTATATCATTAAATATAATATTATCTTTAATAATTAAATAAAAGTTATAAATAGAAAGGTTAGGCTATAAATATAGATTATTATTTTTAATAATCAAATAAAGATTATAAATAGAAGAATATTTTTCTAACTAATAAAAGTTTCTAATATATCTAAGTATTTGGTTACTTGATAGTTACAACATTTTTATTATATGTTTAGAAAATTGACATATGTATTATTGTAATTATGATGTTTTATATTATTAGTCTCTGCTAAGGTATAGAGGGACTATAGCGATCCATAATTCGTTGACTTTATATTACTTTGTTTTTTGACTAAAAATATTTGCATAGTATTTATTGTTGGAACTAGGAAACTAAAAAAATTGATTTTTATATAATAAAAAATACCATATATGTCATGATCTTGGATAACAGATTGGAGGTCTTATTTCCAGCTTTGCTATTTCCAATGTTTGATATGTTAGCATTTCCAAATTTTTTGATCGATTTTTCAGAGTTTTTTTTTTCTTGAAATGATAGAATATTATTTTTAATAATTAAATAAAGGTTATAAATAGAAAGGCTAGGTTAAAAATATAGATTATTATCTTTAATAATTAAATAAAGATTATAAATAGAAAGATAAGGTTATAAATAGAAGTATATTTTTCTAACTAATAAAAATCTCTAATATATCGAAGTATTTGGTTAGTTGATAGTTCCAACATTTTTATTATATTTTTAGAAAATTGACATATGTATTATTGCAATTATGATGTTTTATATTATTAGTCCCCAAAGGCATAGAGGGACTATAGAGATTCATAATTCGTTGTATCTATTATTGGAACTAGGGAACTAAAAACATTGAATTTTATATAATAAAAAATACCATATATGTCATGATTTGAATGGATAAGAGATTGGAGGTCTTATTGTCAGCTTCGCTATTCCCATTGTTGGATATGTTAGCATATTCAAATTTTTTGATGGACTTTTCTGAGTTTTTATTTTTTTCTTAAAATGTTTGGATATCCAAAGTTTTGAAGATGGAGAGTCGGTTTTTTATTAGTCGACTTCATATTAGTTTGTCATTTGAATAAATTTTATTTTTTACATAGCCTCTATTGTTCGAACTATTGTTACTATATTTTTTTTATTGTTATAAAATAATATAATAAATGTTTTTACATACATAACAGACCTGTCACACTGCATTCTTTCTTAAATGTTTATAGAGCAAACTTGACAGACTTAAATGTTTACTTAACATGTCTCACAACCTTAAATGTTTACTTAACAAGCTTGTTACAATACATTTTCTTCCATCTTTTTTATATATGCAATGTTCTCTACAATGAATATGGGCAATATTGTTCTTCAACAACATTGTTGGTTCACTGGTTCATGCTTGCTTCTTGCTTGTTCACTGATTCCTTATTTTCCTATTGTTGTTATTCTTGTTTGCCTATTGGTCTTATTGCAGTTTGCACGCTTGGGATTCTGCGACTGTGATTGGAAATGGCCTTATGTCGTTCCCCATTGATGGGCGGGTTTGGGTGTCATGTTTAGCTTCGCTTGCTATTTGCGGTTTGCAGGTGGGAAATTTGACTACTGGGGGATGCCTGAGTCGAAATCCTCTTACAAAACATCTTTTTATGTGAGGAGAAAGTACAATTTCATTTTCCTATATGTCACTGTGGATGTGATGGAGGTAGGTTTTGTGTCCAACATTGACGATCAGGAACGAGACGAAGAAAAAATCGCAGTCCTGCTTCTCTGGTCGTAGTAATCACATACAAAGATGGACTGCAAGAGGATTTTGGTCGCTCCCAGTATTGAAAAATACCAACCGTGAAAAACACCCCTTTCTTAATTGCTTGCACAGTAGCAGGCCTTTGGACGGTCCTGATAGCCTTGAATGTTTACCTGACAGGTCTCACAGTCTGAAATGTTTGTTTAACAGATGTGTTACAATACATTTTTCTCCGAATTGTTTTATACAATTTTGTGTTCAGTGAATTTGGAAAATATTGTTCTTCACCGACATTCTTGGTCGGCTGGTTGGTTCTTGCTTCTTGGTTCGTTGGATGCTTCTTATTGTTGTTTGATTCAACTTTGCAGATTTGAGGTCCTGCAACTGCAGTTGGGTCTTTTGGTGCTTCTTCACTGGGTTGTTATTTGTTGCTTGATGTTGTTTTCTTCAACTTTTCAAGGTTGGGGTCTTGCATCTGCAGTTGGATCTGTTGTTATAGTTTGTGGGCCAGGTGTTGTGCTTTTGTCCTTCTCCATTCACCGGTTGGTCTCATTTTTTGTGGTTTCATTCTTGCATTGCTTGACAAGCCTGTTGCAATACATTTTTGTCCTTCATTTTTTCTTCTGCAATGAATATGGGCGATATTGTTCTTTGGTGACGTTCCTAGTTCACTGGTTTCTGCTTTCTTGTTGCTTGTTGACTGGTTTCTTGTTTGCCTATTGTTGTTGTCATTCCCCATTGACGGGCGGGTTTCGTTGCTAGATTTACATTTGTGTTCATTTTTTGTTGTTTTCTATTTCCAGTTTGCAAGTGAAAATTTTAAATGTTGGAGATGCCTCCATTGAAATTCTCTTCCAAAACATGTTTGTATGCGAAGAGAAAATCTGATTTCCTTTTTTTTTATGTCATTGGGTGTTATGGAGGTGTTCCAATTGCAGATACAGAATGCCAACCGTGCAAAATTGAAGCTTCCTTAAATGTTTTCACAATGGGAGGCCTTTGTACGGTCCTTATAGTCTTGCATGTTTACCTGCCAGGGTGTTTTACAATATATTCCTCCGATTTTTTTATACAATCTTGTCTGCAGTAAATTTGGACAATATTGTTCTTCACCGAAATTCCTGGTTGACTAGTTGATGCTTGCTCGTTGGTTCGATGGATGTTTCTTATTGTTGTTTGATTCAAGTTTGCAGAGTTGAGGCCCTGCAACTGCAATTAAGCCTCTTCGTACTTGTTTCTTCACAATCACATCTCCACTTGGAAAACATAAATTGGAACATGGTTTTACATTTGGCTCCCCAAAAAATACTACTAAGATAAAATAATATGCAAAATTTTGTAGTGGATATAAACAACATCTCTTTTGATTTGAACTAGACTTTGTCGAGCTCCAACTATATTTCATAGCTGACAATGTTTTTCCATAGTTAATGTTTTTCTATGGGTTCATAGTTATGAGACTAAGTGTTGTTGTGTGAGTGATAAATTTCTTCTCTCCCTTTCTTTTTCCTCTTTTAAAATTGTTCATTTTCCCCTTTTGTTCTTCCCCTCTATTATGCATTTCTGGTTCTATACTTTGTCACGTTTATGTGGTTGCGAGTTTTCGGGGTGGAGAATTGACAAATCATCATCTCCATCTATATCTTCACATCACGAGTCCATCCGACTGTCGTTCGTTTGCATACTTAGCTAATTTCTTCTAAACTTGTCCGTTTTTTCCTTTTGTTCTCACTCTCTATTATGCGTTTTTAGTTCTATACTTTGTCACGTTTCTGTGCTCATGGGTTCTCGGTGTGGAAAACCGACAAATTGTCATCTCCATATATATCTTCACATCACGATTATGACTGACCACTGTTCATTTGCATACTTAGACAATTTTATGAATGCAGGTTCGCGGATAGGTGCTATCAAACTATGGTAACCCGTGTTTGAGGGATACATATTTCACCCAAAACTTTAGTGCTCTACAATTTGACCCCAGACTCCTCGAAATTGCAAGCCTGACTCTACCTATGATGACTCTGTCTATCTGACATGCCTTTCCATACTTAGTCGAGTCTTCAAAGTTTTGCAAGTTCAAAAAATTTTAAAAGCATTTTTCACTCCCCTCCATCCCCACCACCTTTCATCCTTCCCAATGCACATTAATTATGATTTTACTATTGAAAACCTACCAGACAGGTTCAAAAATATTGGATTTAATAAGCGTAAATCTCGAGGACATTTCCCGTTAAAATGTATTATCAAGCGAATATTATGGGATCTGATAAAAAAATTTGCATCCATTTTGAATTTGCAAAAAGTGTTGGTTATTTTAGTTTTTTAAAGGCATCATCATAGTAACAGTGTAATATTATACTACCATGCTTCCATCCAAAAATGTGTCATCCACAAAGGTCTTGATGTCATGTCCCTCTTTAATACTGTGCATATATTACAGGTTGTCATATTTGAGAATCTGCTTGCATATGGGAATGCTAACTCGTGTTATTAGTGACTATTCAACATACATATTCAAAAATATTGGCATTAATAAGAGAAAAGATAGAGAGAATCTTCCATTAAAATGAATTAAACCAAAATTTACGGAATATTATAATATCATCCTCCAACGTTCATTTTAAATACTTATTCCCATTTCTCTCTATCATCGAAGAGTTGGGATTTAAAGTGCCTTTGTTGTAATGTTCCTGGTCATGGACATGTGAGACAACTTAGAGATGCCATTCAGGCCCAATTGAAAGAGGAGGGGATGGTTTTATGTGACGTCTTATTTGAGCGAAAAAAACTCTGTTATCCAACAGAAACTTAAACACACAAAAAAAATCAAGTATCTTGTGATTGGTGTTCTTCTTGTATTCGATGCTTTCGTTGGTTGAAAGGCCTGCCTGAAGATTTGTGTGTTGAAATTCTTTGTTTTCTTACTGGGAGTTGGAAGGGACTTTCAGGTCACCTGCAAATGATCCTTCATTGAAGTATATAGTCTCTTCCAACAACATAGATTTGGCAAGTGTATCAAATTCTACAGACCACACAAGAATTTATCTTTCGTTAGAGGAGTCACACATACTGTGTCTTGCAAAATGGTCTTGAATATTCAAAAACGATGCAAAATATTACTCCATTCGCGAATATACTCAGAAGGAAATTATAAATTTGGATCATCGCGCATATGAGAAACTATATGGGTGGTTGAATCAACATCTTGAAATTACAGGAGTTTCTATTTCAAAGTTTTTTGAGCTACTTCTGGGTGTGGTAACAGACTTGAAAAAAAGTCATATTCTTTGTCAAAGTTTGTTCATCGTCCTCTGGATGCAGTAACAAACTCCACATACAATCAAATTTCTATCGCTACTACACATTTTTTTTCACTATTCCTATGCATATGATTGCATCTAGGTCGATGAGCTTGCCCCTCCTTGCACAAATATTCTCCTCCTACTTGAAGGTGGGTATATAACCAGGGAACGACGCTCTCAATATTTTCTAATGCCTACATGGAAATGTAACCGGGAAAAGTTAATGGCAAGGAATTTTTTATTTTGGACTTTGCAACACTTTCTGAAGATTACTTTATACTACCACCTTCTGCAAGAATTTTGGCGTGTTCACATAATGTTTTGGTTTTTAAAAATCACCGTTTACTACCACCTTCATGTAATCATTTCATTCTTTAGAAGAGACCTTAATGTAGTGGTGTATTCCATAGTTGTTTCCACCTAATATCAATCTTCCTACTATTTTCCTTGCTTTGGATAAGGAAAATGCATTTATTTTTTTGCAGTGGATCCGATATTAAAAAAAAAAAAAGAATTGCTCTAACAATAAAATTTCTTATTTTTTTAAATATAGAACAATGTGTTTTTTGAACACACGATTGTTCGAAAATTTTTATCCATTGTTTGGGATTCACGTCCTTCAAGGATGTTAATTAATCACACTATTAATATTGCTTGTGCCAATGCAATCAAGCCATCGTCTACTATGGAAATTACATTAACATTGCAATGCCAGATACTAGATGTTTGACATGTACCTAATGTCAAGGTCATTATCGCACAGGACACCCAACATCCAAAGATTTATGGAATCAAAGCAACATTGTAGTTGTCGTGACAAAGAAACACTAAAGTCGATGTTCTTTGCAGGTCTGACAATCCTACAGTCTAAGTGCTTTGACAATGACATCCCTGCAGGTTTACCGCATTGTTGTACTCTAGTCAATACCATTGTTCCCATTTCCACTTCCAGTTTCGATGTCCAAAGTTGAAGCTATCTGGAGCCTGGGGTCACCGCTAGTGTGGATTCCTGAAGGTGAAACTACCTAGAGTCTTGGATCACAACTTCTTACACTTGACATTAGTATCAGTAGTGATCGAAATTTGATTGTATGTTGAGTCTGCTACTACATCAAGAGGTCGCTCAACACTCTTTGACATAGAAACTGGTTGTTTGTCAAGTTTGTTACAAATTTGGCATAAAACATTATTTAATTTTATAATGTTGATTCAAACGTGCATATAGTTTCTCACGTTCGTGAGTATCCAATTGTATAATTTCCTTCTGAGTGTATTTAGGCATGGATTAATATTGGACATCACTTCTGAATATTCCAGACCATTTTGTGGGCCGCGATGTCTGCCACCCCTACAAGGAAAGATATATTATGATGTGATTTGCATCACTTGATACACTTGTGTAACGAACCGCCTCATTACGACAACCACTCCACTAATAGGTGCAAAAAAAAAATTTATTTTAGTTTTTAGTTTTTGGATGTGTGTGTGTGCGTGTGTACAAGGAACAACAACAACAACGAAATAAATGAGGGTCATAAACTTCAACTCTAATCTCTCCATCTAGTTTATAAGGTAGGAAAACACCATTCCTATTTCAGTCGTACACTACAATTGCGATTCTATAAACAATAATTCCCTGACGTTGGTATGCCATAATATTCTTCCTTCTTCTAATTTAAAATTATCATCATATTGAATATATCAATAACCATCCTATTTAAATGACAGGAAGAACAATTACCATATTTCATATGACATTATTTAAACCAATGTTTTTAAAAGGAACCCTATATAAAGATAGTTAAATATCACATCTAAAATATTCACTTTACAGGTACAAGGGTAACATCATAATTACTTTATCAACCCCTAATGTCAAGGTTAATAACATCACCTTAATATTTACATCATAATTAAATATATCAATGAACAAGTAACTTCATGTTGGAAAATTACAATACCCTCACATATTTTWTTAAAGCAATGGGTAAGGATATCCATATTAAAATGATGACAATTCAGAAGCACCTTCTTTTCAAGATAATATAATAAAGTTAAAATATTAAATACATATCAATATTAATTTCATATTAACTACTTCAATAACCAAATAACTTCATGTTGAAAAAGTACAAATTCCATCACATATTAAAAGGGAATTAGGTAACGATAATTATATTAAAATGACAACCATTTAGAATGACATTCCTCCCAAGACAATATAATACAATCAAATATTAAATACATATCAATTACTAAATTCATATTAATCACTTCAATAACCAATAACTTCATATTGGAAATGTACCATTGCCATCACCTATTTAAAAGGGTACTAGGTA
>JZKD02S1772298.1:545490-562008 GCA_000966675.3 Picea glauca
TATATATATATATATATATATATATATATATATATATATATATATATTCTCTTTCTATTGCTTATGGGTTTCAATGAAATTTGTGAACCAAACGACATCCTGCAAATTGGAAGATGCTTTACATTTGGATCAGAAATAATCTATTAATATATATTAATATGAATACTATTGGAATACATAGAAACACTTTCTCTTTAAAATTTCCATGTTTTCTCCCCCTCTATTATCCCTTTGTGGTTCTATATTTAGTCGCATCTCTATGATCACGACCTCCTGGATTCGTGGATTGGAATATGCTCATATTTATATATACCTTCACACCATGAGCCCGATTGACCGTGGTGCCTTTCAATACTTAGCCAATTATCTGACCACCGGGTCTCGAGTTTGCGGTATCCAACACTTATGTCCCTTGTTTCGTGATCTACAATTTATGCTTTTACTAGTGATAACTCACCAGGGGTTCAAAAATATTGACATTAATAAACAAACAATAAATGTTTTTCTGTGAGATACATAGCCCTTTTTTCCTTTTCTTCATCATGTGTATTATCTCTTTCCGGTTATATACTTAGTCTCCTTTCTATGATAGTGGGTTCTAGGGTGGGCGGGCTGAGAAATTTTCATCTCCATCTATATCCTCACATGATGAATCCGAACGACCATTGTTCCTTTCCATACTTATCCAATTTTATGGTCGCAGTTGTTGGGTTGGTACTTTTGAACTTTATTTCTTCTTGTTCCATGATATACATCTTGCTCTCAAAACTTTCATGATCTACAATTCCACCACGGAATCCTCGAACTCGCAATCTTCACTCTACCAGGGTTCACAAATGTTTCAAAGCATCTATCTCTATGATCGTCATTCCTTTCTATACTTAGCCAAATTTTTCCACATGTTCCGTGATATACATCTTGCACCCAAACAATTCTCTGATCTACAATTCCACCCCAGGCTCCTCCAACTCCCAAACTTCACTTTACCCAAATTCATAAAAAGTTTCAAACCATTTATGGCTCTCTTCCATCCCCGCCACAATCACACCCTTCCCAATGCATTAATTATTTCATCTTCTAAATTAACTTCCATTGTTTTGTGACCTACAAATAACACCCAGACCTCCACCATATACAAATTAACTACTGGACTTTGACAGTGTCCCTTCTTCCGTGTTACACATTATGCATTCAAATGTTCCAAGCGATACAATTTGACTGTTGAGGCCTCACGTCTTCTAGGGAGACCTTGTCACCCAATTTTGGATCCTCGGGTTGGTGGACTCACGAAATCTCCAGTTCCTAGTCACTGTTTCCTGCGCCGACCATCTTCATACTTCTTTCCAAATATGCAACAACAAAGGTTTAATGCTAAGACACCATCATGAAACAACCGTAAAGATCGTCATCAATTAGAAAAATCCTCGAGGACTAACCATCCCTACATACCTTGTCCAAAAACATGCAGAGAAGATATTTCCAGGTAATGGGAAAGCTATTAAAAATTTCAATATATTAGCGAAAACAAGTCCGGGCAACTGTTTCCCTATTCTATACTTGGACACTTTTTTGATTGCGGGTTCCTGGATTGACGACCTCAAATTTGTGTTTTGAATCTTCCACAACTTGCAAACAATTCCCGGAGTTCCACGATATACAATTTGTCCACTGGAATGCCCCATCAGGATCCTAACCATCTGCCATTCCTTTCAATACTTAGCCCCAAGTTTGATGTATCTCCATGACATGGTACATTTACTTTGTATTGAGTCCGGCCTACAGTTTCCATGCTCCATACTTAGACACTTTTTTGATTTTGAGTTCTCGGACTGGCAGGCTCAACATTGTGTTTCCAATGTTATGTGACTATAAAACAGTATTCAGAGTTCCATGATATACAATTTGTCTGCAGGAATGCACCTTAAACACTCCTGAGAGATACAATTTAACCCTTGGGCTCCCACCTTCCTTAATTGTTCTTCCCTGTCCCCACCACCTTCCTACTTCTGTCTGGATATGCAATTGGAAATATTTAATGCTAACAATTTGTCATGCATGAACCTTAAACATGTCATTAATGAGTGAAAGGCTCAAGGAGATCTCCCACACTTCTGCCATATACAAATTGACCGCCAGACTCCCATATCATCCCCTCTTCTGTGGTAGACATTTTTCACTCAAGTTACGAGACATACAATTTGACCCTCAGGAAGTCACATCTCCTGGGGGACCATTGTCACCCTAATTCTGAAGCCCATCTAAGTGATTTCCATACTTTCCCATTTCATGGAATCTCTTTCGTGATTCCTTGGGTTGGCAGGTTCACGAAATCTCAAATTCTTAGTCACTGTTTACTGTGCCCACCACCTTCGCACTTATTTCAAAGTATGAAACAACCAAGGTTTAATGTTAACAGTTCATCATGAAACAACTGTATAGACCTTCATTAAAAAGAAAAAGCGTCGATGAGATAGTGAAATTTAAATGATGTTCGACTCCTCGAATTTAAATGAATTTATTTTCTCTTATTTTCTCTTTTCTGCCTAGAGACATGCTGAAAAGATCTTTCCACACAATGGGATATATATTACAAGTTTCATTATATTAGCAAAAACAAGTCCACCTAGTCATTTCCCTATTCCATACTTGAGACACTTTTTCGATTACGGGTTCTCGGATAGGTGCACTCACGTTTTCACTTCCATTGTTTCGTGTCCTGCAAACATTACCCGGAATTCCGCGATATACAAATTTCCCTTTGGACTGTCCCATCATGCCCTCTTCCATGTTATGCGTTTTGCACTCAAAAATTTCTGAGACATACAATTTGACCCTCGGGCCCTCACCTCCAACGATTGTACCTTGTAACGCTATTTTGAAGCCCACCCGATCACTTTCGATAATTAGACACTCCTTAATTGCTCTTTCCCATCACTGTGACTTTCGTACCTCTTCATTAATATGAAATTAGTAACCTTTCATGCTAACAAATCACCATGCAGGAACCGTCAACATTGTCATTAATGAGTGAAATGCTCGAGGAGATATCCCATTAATATGCATTAAACCAAGATCTGCGGAGAGTTATATTATCCCTTTGGATTGTTCATCTCAAACACGAGTTGTCGTGTTGGCCCATTCAGGAAATATCTAATCCTTAATTGCTCATTGTCATACCTTCCATGTTCGCACTTCTATGTATGCAATTACTGCTCTTTAATGCTAATAGCGCATCATGCAATAGTCGTCGAAATTGTCATTAATGAGCGAAAGTCTCAAGGAGATCTCCCATTCACATGCATTGGACCAAGATTTGCACAAGGTTATATTATCCCTTCCTACTCTTCATTTCAAACATCGTCTGGAGAAAATCAACGTTCTCGAAAACTTATGGTAGCACCTCGACAACAGTTCTTTGGAGATACAGTGAATATATTTGGACATTAGGACTAGAAATTCTAGTGGTCTAGGAGAGTACTCCTACTATTCATCCCGTTCCACCCATAACGAAGTGATTTGGACCTCTAGAATTGCTCATGCAGGCCGCGTCCCTAAGGTTTTTGATTGTAAGGAGGTGGTCTCTTGGTTCACTGAAAAATATATTTCAAGCCAAATAATTATTCCACTACACGACCATTCTCCTGTTTCTTTGTCACCTCAGGTCTTCCGCAGGATCTTAATATTGTCGTAGCCAACATTGACCTTTAGAGGACAAGATTGCAAACAGTTCCTAGAAAAACATGATAACGGGTTGGACCTTTTACCCGAGTTCCTCGAAAACCTGACAATAGTTCCTGAAGATATCACAAAGTTGTAGGTCAGTTCCTTTAGAAATCCATTATGGGAAATTGCTTGGCTATTTACCATAATAATGGGACATGAATCCACGAAAAGTATTTCCCATATATTTATTTATATTTTGTACTTCACAGCCAATGAACAATTCATTTTCAATTGGGCAAAACTAATTTCCATTGAAATCCGTTCCAACCTGTCATGATTCAAAGAATCAAATAAATTTTATATGTCATCATACTTGATTTTCTCAATAGTGCATTTTTGTTCGTTTCCAAAATTGTCTTTGTCCAAGAAAATAAACTATGAATTCAACCCAGTAACATTCTGGTACCAGTCCTTGTGGAGGCACAAGGCCTCCCATTGTTTTTATGAGGTTTTTAATGGCTTCATCTAAATTTTCAAAGATTTATTATTAGGAAAGGATGCTCCCTGGATGTCTGTCCAAGAAACCAAGTTTTTGGACAAGAAGGGGACACTTGAACAAAAGGAAAATTACAGTGTAATAATGATCTTTGGCTCCAAGGAAAATCCTACTTTTCTTCCATGCCACATCATAGACAAGATGTTTGTTACAGAAATAGAAAGGAAATACAACCACTGGTTGCATTTTTTCCATGATAAGAGAAAAAAATAGTTCATTCCCTGCCCTAGAAAGTTGGGGACTTTGTGTGTAGAACCATCAACAAGATTGACGAATTCCTAGGCCATTTCAAGAACTTGAACCTAAAATATGTTGAAAGGCTATAAGGGTTCGAACCTAATGGGATTTTTCGAGAACATTTACTATCAGTTGGCTTTAGAATCTCTTTTATCCATAGTCCCATGACCGAAGACAGAGACAGTGATGACAACACTCCTTTTTTCTGACGATTGCGACGTAGAGACATTGCAAAGTGCAACTGAATTGTACAATCAAAAGGGAAAAGGATCCAGTGAGAAGAGTGTCTAGTCCCCGACCAACACTCCCAAGATCATGACATCACAGAGCATCTCTTCAATGACCCACCCTGGTAAGAAATAAACCCAAAAATCTTCAAACGGAGGAGGATATAAGAACCCTCCTCATGGAAAAATTGATAGTTCTCACAAGCTTCCCCCGACGAAGAAGAGAAAAAACATTGTAGGGAAGGCAGAAGAACCTAAAATTGAAAGTGAGCACATGCAACTTGAAACTTTTGTGGATGCCCTGTTGCAGAAAGTTGACCCGCATGCGAACATGATGCACCATAATTCCAAAATGGAAATAACTAAGACCGACATTTTTTACGAAGATGAATCATTTGTATTCCAGAGCGTTGTTTTTGACAACCAATCTATAAATTTAATCATTGAAAAGAGAGATGTAAGAAATAAGAAAGGCAAATCTCGTACAGAGATTAAATTTAGGAAAATGAAACTGCCCCAAATATCCCGATTTCACCACATAACGGGTGATGCTCTTGATGATTCCATTGGATAAATTGAAGCGAAGAATGCCAGACTGAATGACCGAATCAAGGAATTGGAGGAGGATTTCATTGATACCCCAGTGTTTTCTAGTCCTTTAGAAAAAACCATGCCTACTAACCTTACAACCAAGTTAAAAGGATCCTCCAGCCTCCTCACATCCTATAGAACCTTTGTAGATAAGAACATCAAGAAAATAGTGCAACTAATTATTGAAGCCTGGGAAACATCACAAAATATAGCTTCCTTTCGAAAGAGGGAAAATGATTTGCACAAACATTTGCAAATGAATTTAAAAAATGAAGAATGTTTCTATGAACAGATGGTGACCCCTTTTTCCAACCATGCCATCAACAACTCAGATCTAAAAAGAAGACAAGAGGAACTCCCCTCCCCAAAGTGAATCAAACAATTAAAAGCATGGTGGAAAAATAAAGTTAAGAACCTGCAGCTCATTGTCGAATCATGTGAACAAGCCATATCATAGAAAGAAGAATTATTCAGAAACCTGACCCAAATAGACTTAACTAGAAGTACCAACAAGGTTCAAGACCCAAACTTAATCCTCAAATCCTTGTCCTTGACCAAACAAACCTTTGATGAACAACTTGATATTTTAAAGGGGTTGTCTTTAGAAACGTTTTACGACATCCTTGAATATGGTGAAGATGAGGTCGAGAATTGGCTAGTGGACTATTCAGCACACAATGAAGAAATTGAATAGGCTCTGCTTAGTATTTCTGTGGATCTAAGGAAATTAGAAAACGAGCTTTTCAACATAGAAATCTGGGATGAAATCAACATGGCCCCCATGAGAAGCTACATTGAAGAATGGTTCCAACGGAGAATGGACAAGCTCATCGACGAAGGGAAACAATCGGTTGGAATGATTCCAGTGGTCGTCGATGACAACAACAAAAATGCACCAGCTTCATAGTAATTCTATACTAATCACATCTTGTTTTCTTTATCAATCCAGTTATTCTACCTCTTTAAATAGAAATCCAGTTATTCTACTTCCAATTTCTTCTTTTCAAGTCTTCCTCTCTACTGTCCCGCACTTCTTCTTTCTACAATCATATTTCTTGTACTTATTTCTTTTATGGTCTGTGGGAGCCCCAATCCCAGTCTATATGACAAACACATTTAAATTTCTAGAAATATGGAACAGATTCCAGAAATATGTAACATACATTATTATTTTTTGATAAATTTCAAAGAAAACTAATCTTGGAATGTTAATTTTTTTTTCCTTCAACTATACTAGATGTCAGAAAATTGTGTTTATTATATTTGAATGTTTAATGTGCGTGCTTCCTGGTACTTTTTTCCAGGAACCTTTATTGCAAGGTATTATTAATTTTTGATTAATTTCAAAGAAAACTAATTTGGGAATGCTAATTTTTTTTTCCTTCAACTATGATGGATGTCAGGAAATTGTGTGCTTCCCGGTCCTTTTTTCCAGGAACCTTTACTGCAATTCATTGAGACAAAAATTTTCTAAGCCCAATGTTTGAACTGTACACACCCAAGGAAAAAACTGTATCATTCACATATTAACCTTGGGGGTCATCTACCAGCCCAATGTCTTGTGGTTGGCCCATAACACACCGCCACAAGTCATCCTCTGCATGGATACCACCTGTACTTTAAGCTACTTCCCACGTGTCTATGTTGGATCCCACTGTAGCAATGAATTTATTCCCATTCCAACTTGGCAGGGACTATGCTGACATGCAACACTTGTTGATGATAATGATAATTATTTATCAAAATTAATGTTTGTTTTAATTAAATATTGTTGATTTGGTAAACAAAGTTAATAAAAAATTTAGGCTGTCAAGAATAAGATTTACATTCAAATCTTATGTAGTTCAATTAAAACTAGTCTAAATCCATCTTAACCTCGGATTTAATCTCTCATGATGCTTGGTAGATTTGAGATCAAAATGGATCTAGACTAGCGTAATTCTATTTATCAGTAGAGAACCAATTACATTTTGTAGGTGTCTTAAGAACGATCCAGCCATGGGTAAAGTGATCAGAAAATAGAAGTTCGAAGGGTCCCAGTAGTTGGCTAATAATCCACAAATAAATATACATCAAGATGAGTTGGGAACAACCCAAAATAAGTCGGAAAATGACCATTGAAGTACAAGTAACCCTGCTATGAAAAACACGTCAGGAAAGCGATCCCAAAGAAAACCCAGGAGGCTGGAAAAAACCAGACAGGGAAGTATGAAGATCTCACATCAACATAACTAGATAGCAACGACGAAAAAGTAAACCCCATCCTATAAACACCAGAAAAAGAGAAACCAAAAATTTGCACACCCTCAAAAAGGACCTGAAAGTGTCGTCACATCAACATCGCATGCCCTTAGAATTGACCTCAAATATTTGGCCAAAAATCCCATTTAATATGAGGAAGACAGAGTCATCGAAACCCTCCATAAGGACCCCGATCTGAGCAAACATCAAACCATTCCTCTCGACACGAACAAGATATAGAGGGCACGAGACACCATGGATTGCCCCGACTACTCCCCCCAAAAAACACCACCACTAACAACAAAACATAACATAGCTACAAAAAAGAGCCACTGGGATAGAGCCGCAAAATGAATCGCAGTCGCCAAGGTGGAATGAGAGGAGAAGGATCCCTGAAGGGATCCATGCCAAGCACATAGGAAAAAAAGAATAAGACGACGACTAGGGTTTCCCCTAGCCGCAGAACCCCGCACCATCATGCCTATCCAAAATGAAACACCACTGGGAACAACAACAAGATGCATAGAAACTAGCAGACAAAGAACCAACAAGCCTGCAATCACTGGCAACCTCAAAACAATATGTATGTAGTATAAAATTTATGATGTAAATAAAAATATTTTATGTTATTTGATATTTTATGATTTTCAAATATTTTTATTAATAATTATTTAAAATTGATCTAATTATAATTATATTTAAATTATCAAATATATTAATTGCATTACCATATAAAGAAATAAAAATTATTTCGAAAGAAAATAAGTTCTAAATAAAAAAACATTCAGAACCATTATTAAGATAAAACCACAAAAACTATCATAACTTTGAGAAACACGGCCAAACCTTTATTAGCCTTGCTAAGATCATATAAGGAAAAATTATTGAGGATCGACGCATTGGCTCTAAATCTTTCTTCCGTTTATTTTCCATTTATTTTTACCCTGTTAATGTAAATATATCTTTTTATAAATATTTACCAAGTAATTAAAAAAATAACAATTTTTTTCTAAGTTTCAATATAGTTGTTCAATCTCATAAAAATCATTCTAATTTTTTTTCCCTTATATTTACTTGTTCAGTCTCATAAAAAAGCATCATAAAAAAGCATGATGAACTTTTTTTTCCTTATATTAACCACTCAATCTCACAAAGAACATATTTACAAATATGTTCTTATGAGACTTGCACTTTAGAGAATTGATTTGTGAAAGTCATCCCATCTAGAAATGAGTTTGAGCATTAGTTCACAATTTTTACTTGCTATCACTTCAAAATCACCAAATCAGCCCAAAATTCATATATCCTTAATCAATTTCAAACAGAGAGCATGTGGCTTTGGGAAATTTTGTATCACAAATTCACTATATTATCTTATCTTTGGACATTATAACAAATACATAACAACATCGTACCACAAACTGATTTTTCTAACCTAGAACCCAACCCTTCACGCCACAGGGGTTTGAGATCAGTGTTTTACAGAGAGGTCCTCCATTAAAAGGCATATATTTAGGTTACGAGAATGGTTTTTTGTTACTATTGTGACATGGATATGAAATATTGTTCTATTTTTCTTTTTGAAATGAAGAAGAATTTGTTTGGTAGATACAAAGATTTATTAGAATATGTGATTCGATATAGCTTGATATGGAATCCTATCCTATTAGATCTGATGGGAACCAAAATCTCACAAGTCACAAAATCACATGGATAATTAGCAGAAATCCTTGCAAGCTTAATTCAAACCACCGAGAATCCACTATTCAAACAATCAAAGATAAACACTTCTTGTATTTGAGGTATTTAAAAAATAATAATAATGTAACGTTACATTATGTACTATAACGTGACAACATATCTCTTATATTGAGCTACAGAGTGCCTCTCAGCATAAACATTTTTTGGTTATCATAGTGTATTTAATGGCTAATTGTTATATCCTTAATTTCCACCCTATAAAGTCAGAGAGGAACAAAACAAAAGATGTAAGCCAAGAAACAACCCTTAGCTCAGGATTCAAACAAGTTTTGAAGGGTATCATTGGTCATCCATGGGACAACCAGTGACATGTTACTTGTCATTAGTTCACAAAAAATGCCACTCTCTGTAATCTTCTAGATTTGTGTAGTTTCCAATAGGCAAGTGAGGGATGGGTTGTTTCTTCGTGGCATGAGCCTTGCAACTCACATCATTCAAGTCTCCATTGGTCTCTAGAAGATATAGAATATCTCCCAAGCGTATTCCAAGAATCTATATAAAGAAGAAAAATATTGAGTAGGTTGTAGGAGTTGGAGCTAGAACTTCAGGACTGCACCAACCATGTCATATGAAGGAGAACCTTCAGAATAAGGTATGTCATTCGTCCATTTTCTTATGTAATTGTGAGTATGATTGATTGTTTCTAAGGAAATCCATAGAATTCTATTCCACAGTTTGTCTAGGATCAATAGGTAGACCCTAGGGAGATCTTGTTATCCACATGTGATATTTTCTCCGTAACAAATTGGCGACTCCATTGGGGAAGAATATTTCATTCTTCTTTAGGTCAGAATCCTTTGCCTATTATCCTCTATTTTGATTTGGTTTTTTTCTTCCCTTATTCTCCCTCGGAGGTTAGATCCCTCAGATATGACAGATTTGAGTTAGATCTCTCCTTTTAAAAAATGTTTTGCAAGGTGTCGCTTGTTGCACTACTAGTGACAAGCGACTGGTCTCCAGTTAGAGGCTATTTGACCTGCGACACCCCCTTAAAAATTTAAAAATTGTAAAGTTTCCAGATTTCTTTGGTTAGATCTAGATTTGTTTGATCTCACAAATCTATGATTGATATGTACCTTTGGATCTTGTGTCTGGTTGAGTCCTTTTGTCACACCATTTTCATTCAATTTCGGTTTGAAGTGTGTTTGTGTGGCTTGCTTGGATTTCTTGTGTACACTTGTTTGTTGTCTAATGATCCATTGAAGTTGGGAAGTGCACCCAACATATCTTGTAGTGTCCCATATTTATTGCATTTGGTCCTTTTCCCCTCTTGTGATTTGTGTTCATTTATAGATCTACCTTAATAGTGTGTTTTTTGTTTATATGTTTGTAGAGACATTACAATGTGCTTCTTAGCATCACTGCCAATTTTCTACAACCCTTTTCTTGTTGATTTGCTAGTTTTCCATTTGCAAATTGTGTTCTTGTTTAGATTAAGGAATTTTTGCATAATATTTGGACAATTGACAAAACATAAATATTTGCATGCATACAAGCTTTTGAAGCATTAAAGAAAAATTGCATTGTTGAAGTGTTTGGTTAAATATATTGTCAAAATTTTGGTTCTGATTTGTTGTGCATGGTTACTTGGTGTCTTAGAGATTGCATTGTGAAGTTTACAAAGAAACATATATCTTTCCCTCCCATAGATAGAATTCATCCAATTGAAAAAATACATTGACATATTTGCATTTCTTTGGTTGGGTCAAGAGTAGAGAACACAATAAAAGTTCCATCCATCTCCCTTTGTTATAGACAACAACCATAAGAAAGGATTGATACAGATAAAATCAACTAGACGCTTTTATTTGCTAGCAAGCCAACACTAGATAGGCCTAGGGAGTTAAAATAGGATTGGAGAGTAAACTCTCCAAGGCCACCAAAAAAAAACCTGTAAGTCATTATAGAGTGTAAAATCCATTTTTTCAACCACTTTGTCAGGAAGCTCCTCTAACATGGGAGTCAAGCACAAGGTCGCATCGGGGTAAGTAGGGATATTAAACCTCTCTGTTTTTTTTGGTGTTTGCGGTATCACTTCGATTACTACTTATACAAGGGTTTTGTTGGTTCCATGCCTCTGTGTGAGATAATACCTTCAAAGATTTGGGCTTAGTTACCCTTCCCTTACATGTGGTGCGACCTACAACTATTCACCTGAACATTGATTATGAGGTGGTATCCCTAGTGACCATTCCCAGGGTATCTACATAGATGACTATAGGTGGGACATACCTGTAGTACCTGGGGAAGATGTTTTTTCACGATCTCAGTTCCCCCAAAGGGTGTTGAATTTAGTAAAGGGTACTTGCACTAGTAAGGGTTGTTTCACATATCTCATCATCATTGTTTGATGGGTTCTCAAATCAACATCTTTTTAAAACACATCCAATAATTTTTGCACACCTTTTTCCCATTCCCATTTCCATATTAATACACTTTCCATCCACAATGATACATTTTTGGTCAAGGTATAATTACTCACTCAATATGCCATATCAATACTTATTCGTATGCATTTTTTAGGATATTATTACCTTTCATGCTAACAATGCTTTACATGAACAAAGCTGCATAGGCACCTTCCCAACGTGAGAGATGAAATTCATGTTCAAGTGTAGTTGTTGGATTTCTAGTGATTGTTGCAAATATCGTTGATACAACTCCAAGTGCCATGAATCTGGTCATTGTTACAACTCTCGTTGTTGCAACTCTTATTGCAAACTATTGCTACAACTCCACAAATCATTGATCAACTACAAAAATGTCACCATGGATTGACTTGTCAACCAATAACCACTTAGGAACATGACAAGGAAAATTGGGCATCAATACAGAATGTAAAACTCAGCCACCACCTGTCGTGGCTGATTTTAGTCACCATGCACATGATTTTGCTTTGTTTTTTAAAACACGATGTAACAAGATGAGACAACTTGATTCTCCTGGTTTTCCATTGATTTTATTAGATAATTTAAGAAGAATTCATTTTGTATAAATACTCTGGTTCTCTCTTATCCGAGGGACAAAGAAAAATAAAAAGACAGTTTGTAAAACCGAGTTGTATTGATCCATGCATTTTCGTTTAATAAAAGTTATGTTTCGCTCCTTCTCAATTGGTGGTGTGTTAAGCATTTAGTTCCTATTGTATTATTAGACTAGTACCTCATCTAAGGAGATAGGGACCCCTCCTTAGCTCGATACTGTTTGTATCTTCTATTTGTTGAAGTAGTTTTAGCTTCATTTTTATATTTTTATTTATTTCGAACAATTCCTTCATTAATATCTTGCTGTAAATATAGTGTTATCTATTACTATAGTTCTGGATTACTGTCACTTAGTGCTAATGTTGCAACATACTATTCCTTGATTCATGAGTAAGAGTTGTAGCATCATTTCTTTATTTATTTCCAACAATACCTCTATAAACACATTGTGTTGCAACTTTATTGTTTTCTCATCGCTGCAACTCTATTCAAACATTTTAGAATCTTGTGTTTTGATTGGTTAGAGTGTAGTTGTATCATCTTTCATTCATTTTCATTTATTTCCAACAATTCTTCCATTCAACTTTTTTTGAGTAATTACCCCTACTGCAATTTTGGTTGTTATGGTTCATGCTATTGTAACTCGTGTTGTTGAGGCTCCTGCTGCAACTCTAGATACTAAAACTCCCATTTCTACAACTTTCTCTATTGCAACTATGCATCCAACTCTCTATTTAACAATCTTGTGGTTTGCAAATCGAGATAATTTATTTTCCTTGTTTACAAGCACAATGTGGTTTGATTCTTATAGTCTGAGGTACATGAGCCATAAAAAAAATAATTGATATCACCTTAGTACTTGGACAAGTCACCTTTACTTTCCTACATGAGTGATTTACTTTTCTGCAACTGTGATTTACTTTTCTGCAAGAGTGATTTACTTTTATGCAAGTATGATTTAATTTTTTGCAAGAGTGATTTCCTTTTCTGCAAGTGTGATTTAATTTTCTATAAGAGTGTTTTCCTTTCCTAGAAGAGTGATTTAATTTCTTGCAAGTGTGCCATTTACTTCCCTTCAAAGTGTCCTTTTACTTCTGCAAGTGTGGATTTGTTGTAGTTTAATTCAGTGACTTTCTAAATCATTTATGTATCTTGTCTCGTGATATTCATTTGAAAGTATTACAACTCATTGGCAATTACAAAATTATACTTGAATACACGGTGCACAACAATTTGTAAGTGTAATACGACCTCAAATTGATAATTAAATGTAAAACTCTTTAGTTGCTTACTAAATTAATTAGGAAGTGATTGAAAAGTATGTCATTTTTGGTGACGTTGTCGAGGATTTGTGAAAAGTATAGTTCTTGACTTTCTATTTCTCGTGGGGAAAATCCACCTATTACTATACCAGGGTCAAATTACAGGCAGAGCTATGATCTCCCTTAAAAGAAAATCTAAATCCTAAAATACCCCAAACACTTTAAAAGGATGAACATAAAGAGATAGGAAAGTAGTTCAGAAGTAGTACCTTTGGTCCAAACGCTCAATGTCGACCTCTTCCAACTTTATAGCTTCCCTAGATGTTGGTCTCCTCTTAAAGATGACCTGCATCAACACTTAACAATGCTACAAATATTCTATTTCTACTCATCAATTAGGGTTAGATATAAACCATTATGCATAAATCAAATGAAAAACATAAAGATATCATTTGGGACAGTAAAAATATTATTTTATTCAAATCCAAAGATCGAAAATTAAAAAATTTGTAAGCCAACGCTCCACAAACCTAGTCCAGGCTCCTCTTATTTTTTCTCCAAGTGCACCATCCCAATACCTTCTCTCACAATCAGTTGATCACTTTAGGGAAAGGGAAGGGATTGTATAGGAGAAAGGGCTAGAGAGGGAATGATGAGGTAAGAACTCAGAAAAGGATGCAAATACTTGGGCAAGGAGGGAAAGGGGTTTGGGAAGAGTTTCACTGTTATAATACTTAATGTTGGAATGGGACCCCAAGACTTCATTTTATATGAAAAATGAATATTTATTCGGTTTGGGGATGGGATACAATAGGTGAATTGGTTGGGAAACCTCCAATATCTCGTTAACTCTACCAAATTCCTTACAAATTTTTATTTTTTTCAACTTTTGGAGATAAATGTGGGTTGTTTAGTATGCATCTAGTGTATGTACGTGGGATGTATAGAATTCATATAGTGTATTTACATGGGACATAGTGCAACAAGACGCGTACATGCTCCAAAAAATGGTTTTTTAATTAGAGTTCCTCAATAGTAAAATGGAAAATTATGCAAGTAGAAAGGCCAATGCCATGTATGCATAAGTAGGGAATTTTAGGTCTATAATAGATTCCCCCTAATGTGTGAGTTCATAAGGTAAACTGATGGCCGAAATACATTACAATACCTTTACCAATGGGAATGAAAGAAGTCGAGTGAGCTCAGGACCAGAGTTCGGGAGCACGTCATCTGCAAAATAATAATCTCTCTGAGGCGGGAATAACCATGCTCAGGATGAACTAATCATGGCTTCCAATCAAGTACATTGCAAATCCATGTCACATAAATGTCTATATAAAGTGTAGCTACGAGAAATACACAATAGATCTACATCTCAAAATCAATTAATGATATTCAAGTACAACATAATACGCATCTTTAAGAAGTATTGATGCTTGCAACTGGAGATGAAAACACCATATCTCAAGAAACAACTTCAATATATTCAAAATATCAGGTAGGAGTACAATAAGAGCATAAGAGTCACTACTCTAAGGTCTTCAACAAGCCATCACAAAAATACTGGAGGATCTCGATGATCGGGCAGAGAACTTCGTTGATTTTGAATATGGACTTGAATGGACTCACAGGATGGCCGACTCATGAAATTCAAGAGACAAGCTGAAGAAATTCCAACTTAGGTTGGATAAAAATTCCCTTGGACAAAATCATGAAGATGATCAGACTCAGGCAACGTAATATTGACATAATTTTGTGATGCAGGAAGCATCGCAAAATCTCCATATATTTGGAAGAGTAACCAAATGGAGGAGGACACAAATATATGTTGCAAGAACATCTTCCTAAGGTCATACTAAATCCCAATGCCTGACAAACAAACAAAAGTATGTTCTTTTTCCAAGGGCGACTATCTTTGTTGTCGAAAAAAATAATGTATATTTCCCATCCCCTCTTTTTAGAATATTTTATTTTTTTGTCTTTTTCAATTTTTAAATGAGCTTGAAAAAGAATAAAAGAATGCTACGTTACAAAGGAAGAATGAGTGTCATGAGCAAGAAAACTAGTTCCAAGCGCATGAAACATATTGATTCTCAAGGAAAGGAGACATATGCAGGATAAGGACACTCGGGGAAAATTCCTCCATGGGTCAAGGTGTTAGATCGCAAAGGAAAAAAATGTTGCAAGGCTTGCGTATAAGGAATGATTTAAAGGTTTAGTTGAGAGCAACATGGATGGAGTCGACATTAGGCTAAAGATGCAAATATGATACATGCAATGCGATTAAGCATGAAACGACAAGACTCCTTCCATGTGAATTTGTACGAGCCCACAGAAGGTAAGCTCAGTGGTTTTTTCATGTTTAAAGAGTCTAAAAAAATGTTAAACATAGTTACCAACTTAATCATAACTGTGACCTCAAAACTAGAACTTTGGCCCAAAAACCCCATATTTTTGCATTAAAAACATCAAAATAAACCCCCAAATCAAAAAGTGTTGCTACTAGTAGCACCATATTTTTAAACGGGGTCAAAATTACAACATTTTTCAAACATGGCCTTCAAAACTTAGACCATAGCTCAGAAAAACCTTAAAATTGTTGGGTATGTGTTATATTCTTTGCATGTGTGTGTGTGTGGGTGCGTCAGATACGATGACTACGTTTGACGATCCCTTCACCTAGGGCTCTGCCGTGTGCGCCGGGCGCTTTCCTAGGGGGGTCCCAGGGGGGGGCAGGTATGCCCCCCTCTGGTTATGTGGAGCGTTCGGCACCAGGCGGTAGCTCGGGGCCGACGGGGTTCAGGGCAGCGCCCCGAGTACGCGCAACGTTCGGCACCGGGGTCGAGGGGTTCGGGGCAACAGCCCGAATTTTTTTTTTTTGGGGCGGTTTTTGCTATTTTTAGTTGATTTGTAAATTAATCCTGGATTAAGGGATTAGGGTTTTGGTATCTATGGAATACCTAAAAACATTGTATATATTGTATGGCGAATGGTGA
>JZKD02S1772298.1:566688-587740 GCA_000966675.3 Picea glauca
CACCCATTCTAAAATTGGGGTATGAAAATGACACATTTTTATAATGTGGTAACATAACTCATCATTATTGTAAACAAAATCATAAAATCAACCCTTAAATGTTTACTTTTTAAAATTTATTATCACGCAAAGCACAAGGTAATACATAATGCCATGAAAATATCACAATATACTTTAAAAATTCAACGTCACCTTTTAATAATTTTTTACTTATAATAATAAAAATGTAAATACAAGTTACAATGAATGAAACATAAATAATTTCTTAAAAGTATTTTTATATTGACCATATTCAAAACATATGAGCTAAGAAATTTTATTATATTATCCATAAAAAAAAACATATCATTCATAAAACATAACAAAAGATTCGTAACTTCATGTAAGATCATATGTAAGTTCAACACTCATTTTTAGTTACCATACAAACATCATATGGATAAAAAATGCATAAAATGTTTCATACACTTAGTCAGATTGACTCATTGTTTTTGAAATACCATCAGAGTCTACATTGTCTTCAGATGAATGTTTGGATGAAGATGTAGATGATCCATACTCTTCTCTATTGTCGATGAATGCACCATCTAAGTCTACATGCATGCCCAACATTTCAGATGTCAAATGCCTTTTAGATATATGACTAGGTTCATTAGACTCCCATCTTGCATTTATTTCTTGCAAGAACAACCTCATTAGGGGAAATTTGGTTGAAAAATGGCCCTACCAACCCTAGTACAAATTCCATGTCATCATGTATTAGCCAATCAAAATATTCTAAAATTTAAAAGAGGTGCATGTATTAAACAATTTTTTATTATATAATTTGGAGATAGTCACAATTTTTTAATAATATATTGTGTATACTCTACACATAATCTCTACCCAGGATGACCAAAATTCAAAATTGTCTTGGTTATTGAGCATCGAATTAATGTGATATCCCATTATCCAATAATTATAATAAATGAAGGAAATAGTGTATTGAATAAATATTAATGCATTCACACGTTTCACATTACCAACATTCTTTGGCACGTTTTTGTGTTACCACTTTGCTTGGACACCTTCGTGTTTTTAGAGAAGTTTACATTTTCCAATTCGTAGATGAGGTCCCCCCGACCTTCTTTCTAATTTCTCTGGATTGAACCAAACCAATCATCCACTACTCCTCTCAGGTTTGGATTCTTTGGTCTTATGTTATTAAGTCAACTCTATCAAATGCAATGGCTTTGAAGCTACAATGAGTCATATTCAAATTGTTTTCATTTTAGAGGAGGTCAGCTGGGATGGAATTAAAATCCCTATATGCGCTTGTTCAGAGGTTTAGAGGTTGTAGAAAGGTGCACTAAAGGAGCATAATTTACAAGCTAGAAATCCACACTATGTTGCTAAGCCGAGGAAGATTCACTGTCACTACCATACATGTTGAGGGTTACTATAGACCTTGTATATGCATCTTGAGGGTTTGGTGGGGTTGTTCCAGCTTTGAAAGGAGGTTCTAAGGTGTCATTCTAGCCCTAGAAACCCTTTTGAGGAGGGTCAAACCTTGCAATTTATTCCTACAGAAGGGTTGAACCCTAGAACTGTCAGCATAGTGTAGATCAAGGACAAAGGGGAGCTGACAGAAGGACAACGAGAGCATTCTGGAGAACTGGAGTTTTTCCAGTAGTCCTTTAAGAACAGGTTCATTTGTTTATTGTTGTGGTAGATACTAGGGTTAACTATGGTATATTTCTATTACAAACTACTGCTATAATAACAAACAAATTGCGGGTAATTGGATTATGTGAAAACAACCCTAAGGGGGTTTACTATTGGTTTAATACTACTACTGTCGGTACTAAACATTTATGGTTTGAATATTGTGTTGGGATACTCTTTACTGCTGATCTAGATATTGTTGAATGTTGTCACTGATGGTTTAATATTATAGATATCATATATTGTATAATTTTGATGATGTCATGGTACCTAAGCATTGGTTCTTCCCTAGAATCGGTTGAATACATTTGCTTACTGTTTGTGGATGAAATTACTTGGTGGAAGACTGACCAAAGTTGCTTGTTTGCAATGGACCTAATCCGTTTTCCAAATCCCTAAAACCCTAGGGATATTACACATGTTTAATAGGGTGTCCATCCACAGATGTGGAAAACCATCCCTAGGTTTCATTACAATAATTGGTTTCAATCCCCGTGGATTAGGTGCACTAGTTTAGAAAAACATATTTATTGACCTTACTTGAGTTTTTCCTATAATTGTGCTAGTATTATAGGGCCTCCTTTACTACTCCTCCAAGAGGTTATGAGTTTGAACTCATAAATAGTTATCCCAAGATGCTTTTTGTACAGTAAAGTCATTAAATTTATTGGGCTCCAATGCAATAGAAAGGAGCAAGCTAATCATGGAGAATTCTTCCCTTCTAGGCGATTCTTTTTCATCATGTCAACTCTTAGTGTGTTACCTTTTTAAGACCTGTAATTACATTTTATCTCATCTTGGTCTCTTGAAATACTACATTCATGCATGCTTTATGGCCACTTGTACCATCAATGGAAATAGGGAATGGTCTAGGTAGTGGAAAAGAAGTAACTTGAGGAAAAGGATTTGGTGTAACTAGAACAAATGAGGAACTATTTTCCATAAATTATGTAACTTTCACTCCATTTGTATTCCAAGTTGGTCCTACATGATAATCCCATTAGGCCTGGCACAACAAAATGCCTTTAAATCTTTCCCCCCCTCAACACTGACTGCTATCATTTCTCTTTTTGCTAAGATAAATAATTAGATTTGGCCAAGGGATGTGCTTACTATCACAAACTCATCATTGTTGCCAAATAGAAGTATGAAAAAATGACTTTTAGGAGAATCCCAAGGCTTTATTGATCCTGTTGATGTAAGAAAACACCTGAGTCATCTCTAAATATTATAGACTATGGTTTTATAACTTATTTCCAACCAGATTCAAGCCCTATCCTACCTTTTTAAAGCCCCATTTCATCTGTAACCTACCTATTGTTTTTTGATTCAAGCCCTATCACTACTCCCTCTCTAATCAATTTATGAAATTATTGTTCCTTGTTTTTATTTTCAGTTATAAGGATGCTAGGATTTTCTGGGCAGTGTTTGTTGATTACATAGGTCTTGTAGCTCCTATTTTTGGCTTAGGTATTTTAGCCTAACCTTTCTAAAATCCCCAAGAAACAAACCTAAAAGATAGGGGGATTCATGATCCTTGTTGTTGTATTCACTGCAAAGAGAATGATGAATCTCTTTCACTCATTACTTCCACTTGTTCGGGAGGTATAAGATGTTACTTCATTCATAAGGAGATTTCATTTTCCTTCTATGATGGTTCTCAATGTGGAACAACCTTTGATGCTCAGGCATATTTATACATTAGTGTATGTAAGGGGAAAGGAGTCTTGATAAGTGTTTTGAATTTGTCGCTTAAAATTTCTCTGTTGAAGGTGGCTTGATAAGAATAAAACAATTTTTCAAGAGTTGATTTCAACGTTGAAAGAAATGTAGCAAGAATGAATGTCATGATACTACAGAGTAACAAACTATCCTTCTTGTTCAATTATGTTGTTTACATTGTTGTTCAGTGTAGCATTGTTATACTCTTGTTTAATTCAGTTGCTGATGATTTTATTTGATTCCCATACAATAATCCTATAAAAGGAAATATAGGAATTCCATTTTCGTTAATTTGAAATGTTTTTGAATTGAATTTTTTGTTAACTTTTTCCTATGGATCCTTCGTATTTTTCTTGCAGTGAAATGGGCACTCGTAGATCTTCAGGAAAGATGGAAACTATTATAGTTAAGAATGAAAAGGATGAAATGGGTAAGTGGATCACTTTAAGGGTGTCCATTGGATCTTGGGTTACTTTGCAACCATCAACGAATCGAATTTGGGGAAAAAAAGGAAGACTAGATGATTTAAAATGTCATTGGAAAGGTGTAGTAAAGGCATTTAAACAGAGCCAACATGGTGAAAAGGTGGAGAAGGTGCTTATAGCTCATGTGTATGATCAAAACGACATACTCAAAGAGTCTGTTGCCAAAAAAGAAAAGTTTCCTCAAATTGGACTAAATTGTAAGGGCTTGTCATTTTGTAAGCATTGAAGTTTTTTTTTTTTGTTTGTTTGTTTAATTTGGGATTTGAGTATTAAAATATGAATGCCCTAGCTTCGATGGATACTTAATGTGGTTTATATTTTTTATGTGTATCTTTGTGCTTTTCTGATTTTGAAGAATGATAGCCTGTGGAGAGTATTAACAGTATTTTACGTGTTTTCCATTCGCAAATAGGAGAGATACCCTGTGAGGGAAAGAATTCCATGTCATTGAGGGAAGAAGGGGTTTGGTTTTATAAGTATGATTACTTTCTTCTAAGTAATAAAAGGTTTGGAGGAATTGAAAAATCCAAGTTATCTACACTTCATGAAATTGGCTTACCAAATTCTAATCCAACATTAATTGATTGCATACGTTCAAAATTAGTTCTTGAAATTCAATCTGGTATGTGGGAGAAGGGTGGTGCATGTGATCATGTTGGTATGCACTTACCATTTTTTGTTTTTGTTGAAGTGTTCAAGGAAGAGGACTCTATTCGAATGACTAAGAAGATATATTCTTGCAAAAACCCCTCTGACATGTTATTATCCAACTTATTTTACTCTAGATGGAATACAAGATTACATCTTGTGAATGAAGAGCAATTAAAATGTGTGTTGAGTGTAGAGACACTTCGTTTTAGGTAATGTTTTACAATTTTGGTTTTTCCTTTTCTTTGAATTTCACAATGTTTGACATCACTTTCTAACTATTTTTTCATTCTCTTTAACCTGCAGATATTCAATACTGAGACAAACTCTCCATGTTTCTTTTAAGTTTTGACGTTTTAGGCAGATAATTGGATTTGGATGCCAATAGAGAAACAAAATGATGACGACACTCATTATCCTCTAATATCCATTGATGTTTTGACGGATGGTGCACATTTCAAAACATTGTACATGGAAGAAAGCTGGAATTTGTTTGAAGTTAGAAGACACCTTGAATTCGAAGAGGAATTGAGCCTTGAGGAAGACTTCTATTTTATTCACAATGGAAAAAGGGTGAGAATTTGATAGTTTATGTATGTTTCTTCATTTTATAAACATAGTTTATTACTTACATATTAATGATTTCTTTCGAACAGATTGGTAAAAGACGAGAGAAGAGCATCATGTACAAAAGTTGTGTTCATCCCCATACATTAGAAATTAGAGCAACATGACACAAGGTGAATCCTCTCCAACCATATGTGTGGAAACTCTTCTCATCTTAGTTGTGATCTCTATATTTTAGAACTAATTTTGAAATTTTCCACTTCAATTTATTTTGGCAACATAAGGTATGATTTTGTTCACTGATCTTTTTTCACATAATTTGTATTGCTTGTTATTTATTACTACATTTCTAGGCCAATATTCGATGAAATTCAAGTGTTTTAACTCAACCTATTTTCATCACATGTACAAAGAAATAAATGGAAAATCAGATGGACTTTCAAAGGCTGGTCTACGGTTGGAGAATGGACAGTGGAATATTCAAGAGCTTAAGGATAGCTAACACTCTGCATTTTTTCATCCCACTTTGTTTTTATCTTATTCTGGATGGAGGAGTATATATTGATGTTGATGTAATGGGGATTTAGAAGGGTTACTGGTTTATTTTGATTATCTATATGGAAAATTGTTAAAACCTTTTTGATAAATCTAAGTTTAGAACTCTGAGTGTTGTTCAAAGACTAATTTTTTTCTCCCTTGTGGAAGCCAACATTTGTAATATTTTATACTATCAAGAAAATTCCAGATGGGAAGTAGTTATTTCCCTCTCTTTTTTGAAAATGACAGAAATGATTAAATGCATAAATTTAATTCTATCTTAATATGAATAAAATTACAGTTTTTCCAATGAAAAAAATGTATTCTGCTCCAAGTTATCAATTGTTTCCCTAAATTTATTACTACATTTCTAGCCAATATTTGATGAGTTTTTGTATAATGGTTGCATTAGCTGACTATAATATGATCCCAAGTCTAGCATATTTTTCTGGGAGTTTAATTTGTTCCATTATATTCCTAATTGATGAATATAACAACGATAGACTTGGGGAGTGGGGATTTTCATTTTTATTTTCATTGCTGAGGATAATGGTGCTAATGTTGGGATTAATTTACATTTTTCCAATTCTTAGGAGAATGATGTTTTCTGAGCTAGTTTATTTGGTATGGGAAGATGCATTTATGTATTTGTAATTTTTTTTTTCTACTAATATAAATGTGCAACTTCAAAGAAAACTGGTGAAACATGGTTGTTCTCTAATAATGGATCCAAGAATATAGAGTATTTCCTAGATATATCATATGTGAGTAATAGTTTCCTACCTCAAGGCGGCAACCAACCCTAACCCTCAGGTTTACATACAATAATTGGATGAACAAATGTTTGGTCCAGTAAGATTGCTGAAAACATTGAGAGAAATGACCTTATGAAACTGCAACCTTCCAAAAGTATTCAACATGTTTTTCAAGAAATTCAAATATGGCCACAAAAGCTTCAAGAATAAAAGTTAAAAATATAGACAAATCAAGAATTAAAGGAAAAGGACATTCAACTTCAAAAAAGATGATCAAGTTCAAGAAACAATTGTTCGTACCTTAGAAAATAATCACATTGAAGTTTGTAAATTTGATTGAATTTGTAAAGGCATTGTTCATTGGGATATAATTCAAATGGTGTGACAATCCTAAAGTTTGCAAGGAAAAACAATGACTATCTAAAAATTCTAAATAAGAAATATTTTACATTTCTTAAATTAATAATCTCATGGTGTCCATGATACTGCCCGTGCAGATAATAGATACTATAGATTCTAAATATTTTCACATTGTATATCATGCGAAGATAAAGTCAGGGGTCCATCTTTCCCAATTGCAAAATAGATTGTTGTTTCTTTCCCCCTTGACATGGTTGTTTTTATGTTTGTGGATTGATCACAATACCACATTCTCATTGAATCAATCGCTAATGGAAGTTCTATACATGGGATTCTGATATCTTCCTGGCTTGGTCCATTTGACTTAAAGAGTTGAGACATTTTTTATCCATCTCTGGAGAACACCTTTTAACACCATCTTCTTCCATTTTACTACTAAAATAAGACAAGGATGCATATAGAAGACTTATTTAGCTCAAGACAAGAAACCACAATATGCATCACACCAAAAGACTCCTCCCTTGTAATTTAACATTGATCTCATCTTCAACAACTTTACTACTATTTCCCTCAATGGATTCTGATTTTGGAAAAGAGATAAGAGTTGGCATAGACTTTCTCAGGTATCAATTTCATCTGTCTAAAACAAAGGTACATCATGTAATTTGTCAATGTCAACAATTCAATAGTTGAGATATTTGTAACTCTTTCCTTAGTGGAGCTATGAAATATATACTCTGTTTTATTTTCAGAGTAAAACTCTATTTCTTTTATGCCCTTCATCTTAAATTTTTTGTTGATGATCACCATTAAAGTATATCTTGGCTTATTCCATGAATTGTCAAAAACTCTTAGTGAAGCTATTCTTACTCAATCATTTCTCTTATATTCAAAGAATTTAAATGTAAACCATGGAATTATTCATATTTTAATGGGTAGCCCTTGTACTTGTTTTTGGATAGTTACAATTTTCCTTGAACACGAAACCTAGACTGTCATGAATTTTCTTCCTTGAATATCTGAGATTGGATGATGCACACTGGGAGACATTGTTTTCTTGTAGATAGATAAAATTTTCAATCAGTGAAGGTATTTTTGAGCTTGATATCTCTTTCTTCAATGTAAACCTTATATCAGTATATTTTTCTGAATCAAATGCACTTTTACTTGAAGGTATATTTATTTATCTACTTGTTCTCACCCTTGGGAAGAATATAGACTTCCAAATATTTATTCTACCCAAAATATTTATCTACTCGTTCTCTCGTTTAAATATTAGTTGGAAACAATGTAAACCACAAGAACTCCCCAGTCTGTTCGAAATAAAAATGGTTAAACCTTAAATGTATTAGAACTCTCTTCAGTTCGTTTTAACTCCCAACATTAAAGAAATTGAGAATTTGGTTGCTATGTACCAACCATAGTGATTCAGACTCTATTATGTTCACTTGTTATTGAACTAGAACCATAATTGTTGATCTGTGGAATCGTGGATTACATTCCATAGTTACATCATCGATTGGCATTATCACTAAAAGGACGAATTGTTTGGTCTATTGATTCATATACTACAACCGATGTCTTCAGTGTATGCGTTGGATGTCATTTCCTAAATCCCCAAGCATTGAATCAATTGGCAACTTTAAATTGTCATTTATTGAATAGCTAGTGAGTTTAACCCCCTCCATTGAATAAACATGTATGTATGCTCATATGTGTGGAAGAAACAAACAATTTTAGAGTTAGAGTTTGTTTGACTATTGAATTCTAGCACTAAATCAATTTAAGAGTACGGTTGGATTCTAATCATAGAAATTGTCCCCATTGACTACATTATTGGTTGGTTCCCATTATACCATTCGTTATCTATTAATTTACTGGTAGTTATTGAGATGTAAACCTTGATATTTAACCTCAACCATTCACCTCTATACAAAACGTGGTGAAATTCCCTTGGTTCAAAAGGTGGTGAGAAACCTACGACAACCCCTTTGGCTATGTCTGTGCTAAAATGACACTTACAAACATTGTTTGTTATATCAAATAGCCGTTTCAAATCTCTTATAATTATGAATCGAGGGAGAAGTGAGAAGTTCTTATAGATTGGTAGAACATATGTGAACGTATTAGTTGAAGTAAATGGAGTTTGGACTTTGTTCGCATAATGAAAATGCTATGTGGGAACCTTTAGTTAGCAGTGAAAACATACCAGTGAAGTTTTCAACCAAAGTAGGAAACAAAGCCTTCATTCCAGGAAATAGCAAGTGAACCAAATTCAAACCCCAAATCTAAACAGAGGTTGCAGAGAAGCATTGTTTATTTCCGTAGAGTATCCATATTAATGAGATAGATGGGCCATAGGCCTACCATTTATGGATCACATATTTCAATAGTAAATACTTGGAAAAGGATCGTGTCTTGGACAATCCTAACTCAAGTGATATTAATTCAACAAAAATTAATATTGATGACAACACTTTCTGATGTAGTGTTTGATGTATTTTGAATGTTGAAGGATGATGTTCACTGATCATCTTTGTTCTATTATAGGGAATTTCAATTCAATATGGGCATGTTCTTCTTGTGCTAAAGAGTATTGGACTACTTGCCCCAATGCACTGACCATGATAACTCACCGTTATCTCGACATTTGTCCACTAAGGCTACCAACCCATCATTTTGTCTTGTACAAAACAATGTGGGATCTTTTTCAACTATAAACCATCTGCAACTAAAGATGATACCAAAATTTTATTTATAACATTTGAGTCATAGTCATAAAACTCATATAACCATTAGCATAGTGGGTTAGCTCAACCAATTATAACAGATTGTTTCAAGGGGGATTTCACTACGAGGTCTCCCTTTCTAGTCTCACCAAGGTTCAAGTCACAATAGGTCCCATTGGGTTACCAACTGCTATTGTGGTTGGGGGCTCAACCACCCTCCATCTGAATATGTTTTTCCTTGGAGAAACAAAACTAACATAACCATTCATCCTACTTGGTATAATTACCAAAAGGCTATGGAGTCCCAACAAGTTACATAAAAGTACACGATTTATTAAAAGTATGGAATCTATTGGTAGTATGTCACCTATAACACCCATAAATACTCTATCTATGTAGGTGGACAAAGCCTCTATGCGCAACCAAAAATGATAAGAATGAGAAATAAAAAATAAAAGTACAATGTAGTAGTAAGATTTAAAAAAGCGTGATCCTAGAGGAGGAATGTATAGTGGGATTAAAATACCATTAGATGCTCATTAAAGTAAAAATAAAGGTCCAAGAGGGAGATGAAAAAATTTGAACCTGGATTGATAGAGTTTACCTGAGTACTAGGTTAGCATTCTCCTACAGCTGGGTGAAACCAACATACATAGTAGATCCTTGATGGCACAACAGATCTGTATTCTTAGTTTCTTGTGCACAGAAGTGAGAGAGCATAGTGATGGTGCAACACTAGTCTTCTTTGGGAAGCGTGTTGCAGTGATAGACAGTGAGAAAGTGAGGATGCATGTATGCACTAGTCTCATCCTTTTCCTAGATTTAGAATTGTTGTTTAGATTTAGCATTCCAGTTAGCTAGAGTTTGATTTATCAGTTGTAGCATGCATTTACTTAGTAATATCTTTAAAGAAGGGTGTGGATCCGTATGACAGCTAGGGAACGACATGAGACTTTATAATCTACACAGATCTATATGAGGCACCAACAGGTTTGAATTTTGTTGTTTATCTCCAGTAGGAAGCACAATATCCCTGGAAAATATTTCTATGTAAGGGGGCACACTAGTTGAGATGATTTGGGTTATTTTTGACTATGTCAGTTAGGGGCACTTCATGCATGTGCCTGGATACATTTCATTTCCCTATCTTACCAAGCTATAAATAAGATGAAAGATGCACCAATATATTAGTTGGAGAGTTTTAGTTTTGAGCTTATGCATTGTAGTTTTCTTCTTTGTAGTTTGAAATATAATACAAATGTAGTCTTAAGTGGTTATGTTTAGAGTGTTTTGAATATTCATAATTTCCAAAAATACATGTTTGTAGATTATTGTAGCTCATATTTGTAGTTTTGATGGAAGTTTTCAAGTTTTAAGCTACCCAGGTTAAGGGTTATTTTTCTGAGTGCAGAATCTGCATACCATGGTTTTCAATTTAACATGGTATTAGAGTACATTCATTGAAATCCTCCAGATCAATGTATGGAATGGAATTCTTCCTATGAGAGGAAGTTGCTAAGGATTTAAATGTGTGTAATGCATGAACCTTACTAAGTGAAGTAGATCTAGACCTGTGATAGGTTGTTGGGTGAGATGCCTAGGATTTTATAGTGACTAGAAGGTTGATATTGGCCTGAGAATATGAGATAGGAAATCTGCACCTGCGATAACTTGTTGATTTGATTTCTTTTGTGTTTGGTATATTTTTTCAAGTGTGCATTTAGGGGTTGCAACAATGGCCAAGTTTGGTCTCCAAGAGAATCACATGTTGGAGGGCACTTCTAACTTGGTAAAGTGAAAATGCACACTGTAGAGTCTAATGCCGTTGTAATGTTATAATAGAGTGTCAATTTGTCTAATGCCCTTGTAACGTTGTAACAAAGTGTCAATCTATTTTGTAAAATTATTCTCAAGAACAAACTCACCAGTGCTCGCATGGGAATGACTGATATCATACTGATCTATCTAATGAAGATCACAAAGTTGAGAGATCATCTCACTGTCATTAGATAAGATTTTAATGAGAGTGAGCTAGTTTAGATCACTCTGAGTGGATTTGGTCCATCATGGAATTACTTTGTTAAATGTATTTGTACTCAAAAGTTACCCACTTTTGAAAAACTATGGTATGATTTGTTTGTGACAAGGTAAGATAATTTTATTGATTTCCAATGAATGAACACAAAATTCGGTCAATGGGGTTATTGAGTACAATAGTGTTAATACAAAGTGAGAGGACAAAAATGGCTCCTAAATAAAGTAAGATGTAGAAAGTAAAGAAAAGTATTGATCTAATCCAAGACAATATGCATATACCTATAACGCTAATGAAAATTTGATCTAGGAGGCAAGAAGAAAGAAACCAAGATAGAAGATAGAAATAAAATGAACATAGCAAGGCCCACTATGGCTAGCTCCCTGAACATCCAAAACCAAATGGAGGAAACTCTAGATAGAAACATATCTAGAAGAGGAGCTGGAAGAGAATCTGGTTTGCATATTGTGTTGCTTCCTAGAAGAGGTTATCCGTCATCATAGCTCAGGTGACCTCGTCTGACCACTGGTGTGGGATATGGAACAACATACTCGTTGGGGTCTCTGGGATGTAGAAATTGGCCTCACTGATATAGAAGATGAAGTAACTCTTCTATCAATTTGTCTCTTGGTACCCCTAGCATAAGGGACCACCTCAAATAAGGAAGTGATCCTTTGGGTGGACACTAGTCTAGGAGAGGGCCCAATAGTCTAAGAATAGAACCTATGGGCCTCGTGCATGTATAGTGCTAGGCATCTCTAGTCCAAGTATTGAAATAAACATTAAAGTGTTCACGACTCCTTGAACAAAAAACATAAGTGTTATTGGATCTCACAATAAATGGGATAATGCAATATGAAGTAATCCTCGGTCTTGACCTCTCAGACATGGCACAATTCGTAAATCCTATTCAACCAATCAATATGGTGCTTTGCCTCCACTCTAATTCTATGTGAACCCACACTGAACTAGCCAAGGGAATGCAAAGAGCATGCATTAAGTGATGGAGAGTATACAAGGGCCAAACAATGAATGTTACTCTCAACTCCATAAAATTATCTACTTAAAAGGCCATCTTCAAGCGTAAATCACTTGAGGGGTCTACCTAATTGACCTAAATATATTGTATGTATATATCACCTCAGGTGATCTTGTTTAGTTCCTGCCTCGTAGGTAAGGGATGACCAGGTGCATTAAGGGATGGTAAGGGTCGGCCTCAGATTGAGCATGGGAATATTCTTCCTGTGTGGATGCAAGGGGAAATGCTACTTCAAACCTCCTATAGTTTCTCAATTTTCATCTCTGATTGGCCATAATCTATTCGACAAAAAGATGACTAAAACATGACTTTGCACAATAAAAAAAAATAGGTTGTGAAGATGTGAATGTATCTCTCATGTTGTAATACTTGTGTAAAATATCAAGTAGTTTATTGTACAATGGAATCTAAGGAACACAAACCTCCTCTAGGTTCTCAAGATTCATCTCTGATTGGCCACAATCAGTTCAGAAAAAAGATGACTAAAACAAGACTTTGCACAATTAGAAAAATAGGCTGTGAATATGTAAATGTATCTCTCATGCTATAATACCTGTGTAAAATATGAAGTAGGTTATTGTACTTTGGCATCTATGGAACACAAACCTCCTCCATTTTCTCAAGTTTTATCTCTAATTGTCCACAATCGATTCAACAAAAAGATGACTAAACATGACATTTATGACACATCCCACTGAGTGATGGCAATGACTGAAACATGAATTTTTTTGAAAGGAGTAGTAATAGACCTAGAAACACTAGCCAGTGACCAAATTTTTATTTTGAAAACCTAATGACTTCTAAAGCACTGCATTGTGTGGAGTTGTGCTAAGCTATGTTGTAACTGTTCTAAATGAAAGCAAGTTTGTCATCCCAAATGTGAGTGTGGCTATGATTGTCCATGCACAGTGGGTAAACAATAGTTTGGTTCAAAAAAAAATCTTTCCCATCATTTTGCAGGTGAAAGACCATGGACATATAAATCCTTGTGTCTAACATGCTCTAGAGTGATTTCCAAAAATTGTTGATGAACTTAGGTTCATGGTATGACACAATGTATGTTGTTGCTCCAAAGTTGACCCATATGTGTGCAAAAAAAACTTTTTTATGTCTTTTGTAAAGTCAATTTTCTTGCAAGGTGAAAGTACTACCATCTTCGAGAACCTATCATTGACAATAGACACTGCATCATGGTTTTTTCATGTTGTTTGTAGGCCTATTAGAAAATTCACAAAGATAGACTATGTGGTTACCTAGGATTGAATAAAGATGTGTGTTAGGGTCCTATAAGCTATAGGAAGTCTGACTATGTATTTTCCTCTTGGCTTGCTTGTTTTCCTCGAAGTTAATAATGTCCTAGACCAAATTTTCAAACAAATTTCCAAATACAATTTGATCATTGTTTAGCATGTTTAAGTCAGTGCTAATCCTCCACATGTTCATGGTCATCATCATCTAGGTCATGGCTTAGAATTCATTTTTTGAATATATCATTATAAGGTCAGTCATAAAAAATTAAAGTGATTCATATTCATCACTTGGGTCACTACCATGGGAATTAGCACCTTAAGGAAATGTTGAGATAAATGTAAGGTGATGTTCCACATAAGAAAATCATCCTGCAGTCACATCACATAATATCACTCTATTACTCGAAGGAAAATCGACTTTTCAAATATATTAAAAGGCCATCCTGGTTTATTCAATCCTCATTTCAGTGTTCTTAAACTCCTCTTCACCATCAAGGTCCATCTCAACTATTAGAACACCGAAATCCACCATCAAAACACTTATTCGCAACCCACGCTACGTTTCAGGCAACCCATGCTATGTTTCTGGCAGCCCTTGCTATGCGTCTGGCAGAAGTGTTGCGCTTTTGAAAAGGAAGCAAAGTAATTCATTACAGAGTTTTTCTTCACCAGGTCATAAGTTCAACTTGTCATTAATAAGTAAGTGGGACACATTCACGCCACCTTTACCCTTCTTTTCTTCATTTTCTTCATACAACTTAGTAAAAAACCATCTCCTAGGGTTTTGCTGCGTCGTAATATTTCAGACATATTTTTCCATTTTCTATTGTACAAACCTGCATCATGTTCTTAAACGACCTCACCTACACTCCCTAACACCAATCCCTACTCTCCACAATTTCCCCTAGATTTTAGACAACAGTTAGCCACTACTTTCCCTCCAGCTACCAGACCATCCCTTATCCGTTGTTTCCACAAATTATACCTTACCCCTTCCCTTTCCCACTGAAAATTAGGATTTTCACATCATGGAAACTGGAAGCAGTGATACTCAAAAAAGGTGGTACAATAAGGGTGGGAAATTTTCCAGGCATGAGCTAATACAAATCAGATAAATCATGGCCTCACCTTTCATTAAGAAATTATTTGAAGATACTGGCTACCTAGGGTTTTGTGAAAGAATTCAAGAGGTGGGATGCCATGCTAAATTGACCATCCTCTCTGCCACCAATTTCAAGAAGGATAAGACCACAATTGAAGGGGTAGAATTCACTATTTCCACAGATTCCATTTCCATAGCTACAGGTATTCCCAATCATGGAGAAATCTGGTTTAAAGGAATGGATTTACAGATTGAAAATTACAAGGTTTTCCTGAAACCACACTATAAATATACTCCAACTCATATTTTTCCTTTCAGACAATTTCTAGATAGATATGACTTGTTGATGAAGATGATCATGAAATACTTTACCTGTGAAGGGAGATTTTCAAGACTGTACCAGTATCACATAAGGTTGTTGATGCATTTCACTTCCATCAAGCCACTTAACTTGCCTCATTACTTATTCAAAAGCCTGGTCAAAATGATAGAAAAGGTACAAAGCAAAGGGAAAGATCACAAAACAAATTTGTTTCATCATGGTTTGGTAAAGGTCATGGTCATCCAAAAACTTTAAGAAATCAACATGCCTTAGGAGGATTTCATCCGGTCAGTTTCTCTTATGCCTGCTACTAGTCAACCCAGCAGTCAAAACACTTCATTAGCACGACCAAGGCCACAAGAGGTTGTCTCATCCAAAAGGCTATCAACTAGAAATACACATGTGGCAGAGATTACATAGACTTACCAGAAAGGGAAAAAATGGTTTTTCCCCCTGAGAGCACCAAGAAGATGTCTACACTTGGAATGCTGACTAGGGCACAAAATAGGCAAATGCCTGAGGACAATACAGTGGAACAAGTTCAGGGAGAATTGGAGAAGTCACCTAGGCATGTAGATGACTCCCCATTGCAACATTTTGAGGAGGATATGCCTCATGAGCAAGAGATGTTTGACTGTGCAGACAAATCAAATGAAGAAATTATCAAAGAGCAACAAGCACAAATACAAGAGCTAAAGGATGAGCTTGCAAAGGCAAATCATATGGTGGAATTACTAAAAAAAGAGAAAATACTTTTGAATCTGAATGTAATGCATCAAAATACCTCACCAGGTCATCCATCATCCAACAAGGCAAAATACAAAGGTAAAACATTGATTGGTCTAGAAGAGCAAGTGGAAGGCAAGGAGCCAGTAAAGAAAAAACTTGTTCACTCTATAGGTGCTGAGATTGAGAAGAACAATGAGTATTACCTTGGGAGATTAAAACAATAATTGGGGAATCTATTGAAGAGGTACAAAAGAGACACCAAGCTGTTGAGAAACCTGGCGAGACACTATTTCACCAGGAACCTGATTTGCAAAATTAGGCTCCAAAACATGAAAAAGAGGCTAAGGAAATCCCTAAAGAAGATAAAGAGGAGAGATAGTATAAATAGGAGATATAGACTTTATCTCTTGGATTATGAATCATTGATTGTATAAAGCCATCACACAAGGAGTCCCAGAAACAAATTGCAAGGAATTTTGACAATTTTGGCAAATTTTTGAAATTTTTGGTATTTTGAGAGTTTTGATGTACAGAAGCGCATCGCGACCACGCTGCGCTTTCTATAAGAGGATATAAATGATGAAAAAGTTACATTATTGGATAGGTATTGACCTATACTTCACATATATATACTATGTTGGCAATTTTAGATCACAGTGTTGAAGAAAAATAAAAAAAAGCATGATAAAAAATAGGTGTCTGCAACTTTTTCAAGACCTTCGTTGCGCTTCTGGGAGTAACTTTGGGCAAACATATTTTTATATGTAAAAATGTGTCCATTTGGGTTTATTGAGGTTTCTAATGACAACTATATACCCTTAGGTTTCCATTAAGCCTTTCAGAGATGGATTTGGAGTAGTGGAAGGCTTTCAAAAGTCCTCTCCAAGGTTGGCGTTGTGTTTTTGATTGATGTTGTGTTTCTGGGAAATATGACAGTGTTTTAATTTTCTTGGTCAAAGTTGATTCCCACTGATGTAATTCGACTTATAGTGAATTTGTATGATGTAATTAAGTTTCATGGGGTTAAATTAGTTTTTTCCATGTGGATTTGGTGATATTTAATGTTTGTCAAAGTCAAATTGAATTAGTTGAGCTATTGGCTAGTTTTTTATTGTGCAAGAAACAAAGGCCTTCATGTATTTATCCATGTTTGCATAAGGGTGACACCAATAGAAGTGTTTCTACAAAACTAGGAGAACCTTATGTATCTCAAAGTGACCTCTTGAATTGGGATAAGGTATTCCTAGATTAGATTGTTTCATTTTCCCTTTCCAGTACACACAAATTTAAATGGAAATACAAGTTGTTGCGCAACTAGAAATTTCCATTAGAATTTTCATTTTCTTGCATGCACAACATAGTGCATTTTTGTTTCAGACATCGATTCTTGTTCCATATTTCAATGAAAGTCCAAAATACATATCTATCTTATTTATAAACATCTCAACATGGTTGAGTTGTATGATTCGAGAATATGTGTATTGGTTTTTGATTTATTGCACAAGTAGTGTAATGATCTTGCCTTGCAAAATTCAAATTGTACTTCCCGCTTAATTTTGTTCTTACATGGAAAATCTCTTCATGATATCTACATTTTTCTCCCATTTTGTGTTTTGGCATTATGCTCTTCTAGCAATATCTAGAGACAGGAAGGTAATTGTTTGTCTCGAAACCGTATTTCCTTATGGACCATATTGATATGCACTTGCTTCTCAATATTTGTAGGTTCACTATATGTCAAATATGTGTTTAAAATTATGCAACTTTCGTCCAATGAACATAAATCTATATTAGGGGTCTCAACTTTGCAGTGTTGAGATTTTGGAGTTTAAAACACAATTCAACTATAGTGATTATGAAGTTAGGAAAAAATATGAACATTGAGAAACAACATAAGTAGAACTTGGAACCTTGTAGAATTAAATTAATAAATTAAATTTATGTTATAGGAATGAATATTTCCTTTAATGAAAAGGAAAAACAATTTTAAAAGTTAAAAAAATGTAAAAACTTTGAAAAAATAACAAGTGGGGAACCTGGCTTATGTGTTAAGGTGAGGGTTAAAGTCTATTAGTTTAGCATTTTTTTCAATATATATTTACTTTTCTTTTCACCCTCTGATTATGTTTAGGTGGGTTCTCTAGGGATATCCCAAAGAAATTTAATGAACCCATGTTTTTTTTAGGTCTGTATGTAGAATCCAAGTTTGTCCCAAGAACCTGTTACCAAACTGAGAGAAAAACTTGAAATATTGGCACAAGTTGTAATACCCTCTATTATGTTTGTAAACCCAGGAATAGAGGTTCTAAGTTTATTGAACCCATTGTATCCATAGCCGAGGTTTAGATAGTAGGTGATAAGTCAACCTTTTTGAGTATAGAGTTGTGGATCAATGAAAAACCTCATTATACATTTTCCATTTGAACATGAGTGGGTCATATTGTAACGAACCCTCGTTACGACAACCACTCCAAAAATAGGTGCAATTTTTTTTTTTTTTTTTTGACAGTCTAATTACAAAATACAAAGCTTGGCTCACTGGCCATAGCTTACAGGCTCACCAACCTCATATCCCACCGCTATACATTCATATATACAGTTGCCACCTGGGGTATTACATACAACATACCTTTCAATGAGATGACATGAATTAAAGTCTAAAAGTGGAATATGCAAAACCCATTGGCCTCTCCATTAGGTTAAAAAATCTAATGTATAGTTTACAATGAAGCTAGGCCCATAAGGTTAGGACCTGCTCACAAAACAAGAAAAAGCAAACGAATGGGATTTTTCCATTCACCTCTCCCTTGCTCTTCCTCTTACTCGAGGCACTTTATTGAATCTTTTGAGGAGGGTGTTTTTGAAGAGTGTCCCAGTTCACAACTATAATTATAAAAGGCTAAATTGTGATGATTGAAAATTCATTGGTGTAGATATCTGAAACTATGGTGAAAACATAGGTACCGAATAACATGGAGTTGAACGGGCAAAGCTCAAACTCATTCAAATCTTTGACTAATCCATTAACAGCTGATCCTAAAATGGCAAATGTATGGATTGAAGCAAAGTTGAAATGCACGAGATCCATGGAAACGCAATGAAACTATGGGCTAATCCTCTAAATAGATTTCAGCAGCCTGAGAAAACGACAGTGTACACTTGAGTTAGAAGAATCATGACATACCTACTCTGATAAACAGAACTGTTGTCCGTAAAATACACAATCCCCTGCTCCTTGTCAATGTCAAGTTCGTTAGTGAACTTCAAGGGAACCCCGTCCACTTCACTAACAAGGCGAGTGGCGAGCCCACCTTGAGGACCAACCACAAGTAGCCCAAAGTAAACATTTGCAATATACAGATCGCTCGTGCGCTTGTGGAACCGAAGGCCCAGAGGCCGACTTCATATATGCTCATGTTTTATATTCGACATGGGGGTCGACCCAGGTTTACACATCTCTTCCGTCCTGTTGGGAGACGTATAGGCGAATTTCGACCACTGTTGGCCATCCCAGAACATGATGTGGCCATCTGCGACACCAGTGTGAGGCCCTCTTCCCTGGGGATCGAACGCGAGACTCTCGGGTCCCTGGACTTGGTTTAAGAACTTAATTTCAGACCTCTGGAGTCTGTTACGGTCGTCCTTGGCCAGGGGAAGTTGAGCCCATGGCGGGAAGTCGATCCTGTATGATTTGAAATCGGGAAAATCTGTAATGGGGCTGTAATGAAATGGGTTTGTGCTATAAGGCTATCCAAAGCCTACGGAGGAAAATTAAGAGAATTTAGACTTACTAAAATATTTTATTTTTTTTTTCACATATTTCCAACAAAATTATTTGATTTCATTAACACAGATTCATCTAAACTCAATCTGCGATACAAAATTATTTGATTTCATTAACACGGATTCATCTAAACTCAAGTCTGTGATATGCCTTAAAAAGAAAGTCATATTTCATGTTCTAGAAATTATATGCAGGTTTAAACATAAACTCTAAATAGCCCAATCTCAGAATCTGCAATTTACTTTACGTTTACGATTATAATGTGGGATAAAATAGATCTGAACTAGTATCCATATTCAATGCACCCTCTACACACTAGAGTAGATTCACTGCATTAATGCACCCAACTGAAGCTAGACAAGATTCTTCATTGCATTAATGCACCCAACAGACACTAGGCAAGATTCAATGCGTGATTATGCTCCATTTTCAATGCATACCCAAAAACGCCCAACAAAATACATTCTTCTCATGGCCCAAAAATGGTGGTAAAAATTTCAACATTGCCAGAACAACTCACAATAACCTTGTTGGAACGAAGTTGCCGAAAATAAAAATTCCAGAACAATCTCACAATATCATCATCAATAACAGTAAATTTTACCGAATATAAAAATGCCTTCTACTTTACCAATTAAAATCATATCGTTGCCTTACGCCCGCGTTGGAAGACGTCCCGCGCTCCGTACCGCGTCCTGCGCTCCGTGCCGCGTCCCGCATTCCATGCCACGTCCCGCTCACCGACCGTAGAAGGCTCACCGGTACCTCCCAACCAAACGCTAGGGGTACTCTGCTTCCCCCTTAGCCCCCCGAGCTGCAAAGGGGCCACACAAGAACCAGAGATAGACTAGTGTCTCATCTCGCCTCCACGGCTGAGCTACCACTCCAACACAGCTGAGATAAACCCAACTCCTCACAAGCAATCTGTCAAGCCACAATTCGGCAGCGTAACGTTACGCTAACCGTTCCTCCCTTCTTCCTTCCTATCCCTTTCTTTTATAGAAATTTGAGACTAACCTAATTTCCTAAATCCTTAATTAATTAATTTTTAATGACAAACCTCTAAACATTCTCCGCCGTCCAAGTGTCACTCATCCCTATGGTTCTCCAAAATTAATTTCTTTTTAATAATTAAAAGACTCAATTCCCTTCCCCCAAAAATCACTCCCTAAATTACTCCTTAAATTACTCCTTAATCACTCCTTAAATTTCTTTAATTTTATTATTTAATTCTCTCTTGTTATTTTTATTTTTTTTAAACCCAAAAGATAAATGCGGTTTTTA
>JZKD02S1772298.1:601789-613968 GCA_000966675.3 Picea glauca
CCTGTATACAGCAATAGTAAAACATCCTGTCATCAATCATGATGCATCATCATCAAGGTTAAGTGGTTCATCATCATAAAAATCCAGATCACTTGCGAGCAAGTGTCCTCAAAGAGTAAGTTTTGTCAGTGCGCCAGAGCGAGATGTTACACATATGACATGTTTTAGTTTGACTATATCTTTGTACACAAATTCAAATTGTACTCTGGATGATCTTCATTTCATTTCTAGTATACAACTATAATATTTCACCTTTTGAATATATACTGAACTATTTATTTTTATAGTTTGGACCATGAAAATACAAGTACCTGAAAGAGAGACCCTTATGAAACACACTTAGAGTGCAATAGCTTTATTTCATTAAAAAAAAAGCATAACATTATCTCTCCGAGTATTCTCGATTCAAATATCCCATTTAGATGTTGTTGATAGTCTGGCTTCTCTGAACTTTGAAGACAATGTAATCTTGTGTAAGAATGTTTCAATGCTATTTTCATGGAAAAGGGTCACAAAATATTCTGTAGTCTCAACATTGCAGCTTCCCCTAATGCACTTGGTAACAAGGATTGACATCCCTAACCGTTGTTTCTGGAAACCAATTAGAAATTGTATCGAAGTTTGAAGTGATTTTTGAAAAGAACTGCCTTTCAAACTGTGTTTTTTCTATTATGTGGAAAGGTTTACTCCGAAGTGATGACTTGAGAATAATGTACTTAAGTTACTCTTGAAGTCTCTTAAGTTGGGTAGATTGTTAAATACCTTATGTGAAGTACAATACTGTATTTAGTTTGTCTACTTGCAAAAAAAGGAATGACTCCCCTTAAAAATGTAGCATGCATTGATAATCAAGGATTATGATGGGTTGTATTGAATGGCCTTGTAAAGAGAATAGTATCGCAATCTTGGTAGTGAGAAGTATGATCAATATGTTATGTATTACCTTCAAAGTCACTACATTTTAGGTTGGAAACTTTTCAATTCATTCAAGAAAAAGAAAATCCATGCGGATTGTCAGTTTTTTCATAATTCTGTCGTATTTGATTTCTTTAATATCCATAAGTTTTGGCATGCTTGCAAGGATGAAGTGCACAAAAAATTTACAAATATCTACACTCATAGGTATTAATATCGATTTGCACGGAACTTGGTAATTACAAATTGCAGAGGCAGTTGGTATGTAGATATGGTAATTATAGTGTGCATATTTAGCTTCCCGTAACATGATTTTTCTTCCTGTGTTAGATTTTCACATTGCTAAAGAACACATTGTTGTTTCCTGCTCATGACTACAAGGGCCAGACAACTAGATGTTGAATTTATATGAAGGAAAATGTACCCAAAAAATCATCCTTTTGAGGTCCCATATTTGACCCCCAGCATTTTGCTTTGCTTTTTGGCATGTATTGTCCCTTCTTCTCTTTGTTGAATTTTTTTGTAGGACTTTTCTATGTTTATATCATGGTCATTGTTGGCTTCCTTCAGATTTTAATGGAGATGGCTATACTGAATAAGATATACAAATAAACCAAGTAGCTACCATCACTGGTACTTTCTTAACAAGTCACATTGCCCAATGACGTTTATATGTGTGGAAGCATATTAAAATATAATGTGACTTAAATTATTAATTGTGAAAACAAAAACAAAACAAAAAAATGAGACAACAAAACCAAAAGAATTGAACCCAATACAATTCTAGATGTGATTGAATTATAAAATTCTACTTTTGTTACAATGGAGTTACAAAAGATAGACAATGTTCATTTGCCAATAACAAAATCAGAATTGCTTCTCTATGAATGAAAGACAATTCAATTTTATTCCAGTAATACAAGCATCTTTGTTTACAAAATGGCATGTAGGTCACAACCTGATAAACACTACAATATGGCCATGCAATATCATAATTGAATATAGCCATAAAGTGCAACATTAGAATTACATAAACCCAAACAACTGAACGCAGGTCCAAGTCTCTCTAGATTTGATGCATTTACAACCAATTAAGATATGGGAAAATATGGATTTTTGGACGTAATGAATCCTGAAGCATCGGGAAGATCGATTTCTAGACTTATGGGGTTCAAATGTCCATGTTTTACCTGCTGACATGTACAAGAGTTGGGTTAGTTTTGATATAAAGAAGAATAGTATTCTAGCTAGCCTTAAGTAATTATTTGACACACAAAATATAAGCTTCATAAAGTTGATAAACTTAACAACTTACAAAGTTATTTGGAAGAGAATACACTTACAAGAAACTTGAATGTCTTGTGGAAGGTCCCATTGATAGAGGACCACATCTACAAAAACAAGTATGATAATGAGACTTTAAAAACAATAAATTATTAAATTAAGAGGGTAGACAAGTTAGCATGCAGATTGCATACCTAGCACTTGTCCCAACTCCACCTTCAGAAACATCATATATCTTACATTTTCTATTTTTCTCTTCTTTTCTTATCACTATACTAAGCTCAGTTGTTTCTGGAAGGTGGTTTTTCTTCTTAAATCCATCTATTTTACGCCTATAAAATGCTTGACCCATTTGCACAAGAACATATGAATGATTGGAACCCCCTCCTTTATGTGTGCATCTATGGTAAATGGTACGAGCTAGATTATGTGATTTCTCCATACCTTGTGTACCCCAAATGGACAAGCTTCCATATTTTGTTGCAAACCATGGTCCATGTGCAAATAATTAATGCTACAAACATTGGCATCAATCTATCTTAGAATACCAAACAAATGTACGGAATGAAGTTAATTTACAAAAATTATGTAAAGTAAAGAAACATACAAAGGAAAGTACTAGTGGGATGAAAATTAATATGCATACCATATAATGTGTCATATGGTTGTCTCCCTAGGTTTCTATCATTTCTCTTATGAAGTCCGTAATAGATTTTTGAAAGTTTATTGCATCACCTTCCATGAATGTTTCCTTATCCATCAGTAGACAAAAGATGAAAGTGATCTCCAAGCACATTTCTTCTTTCTAGTTGATTCATGCCCTTCACTAGTACGATCATATTCTGCATCAATTAATTCTTCATACAATCCCAAACATCCATGTCCCCATTATTTTTCAAGAAAACGAAGTGCCTTGACACCTGACATTGATGGCTTTGCTGGAAGATTTCCTCGTGTACCTGACCTCTTAATATCTTTTTCAATTTTAACATGTCCACCATGCAAACCTTCTTTTGAAAGAGCGCGTTCATTTGCCTCAATTGAATTTTTACTTTCAGCCTGCGGGGTTTTGTTCCATGCAAAAAAATAGATAAATACACCATCTTATCAACAATTCTCACAAATGCGTGAAAAGTGCACATGTGCACCCTAATCAATGGTATAGGAAACACTGCATCTAGATTTGGATCAAGTTGATCACGGTTGGGAGGAAGGTTTTGATGACAGCTCAAAATACCACCATTCCAACTTCAATCTTTTTGTCTTTTCTTCATGCAATATAAGAAACTATGCATTGCATTTGCACCATGAGAAATGTTGTACATACACTTGAGAGTTTTAAATCAGCTGGAAGGTGCCATTCCACAAAATATGAACCATATCTTTCCACATATAATCTTTCCCCTACATCACGTGAAGACATAATTGATGGTAAAGATGTTTTGTTGAAAACAAATTTCAAGGACTCATGGGACTCCTTGTTGACATGAAAAGTTCCCAACCAAAAAAGGTGATCTTCAGATTGAACTTGGAAATATTTATCACTTGTCTTATCAAGGTTTGGATATAATGCACGATTCATTAATGCGATTGAAACTCTTTCATATTTTTCATTGTTGACTAACTCCATCTCATCCAATTTTAGGACACCAATCAATTTCCCACATGCCTCCTCAATAGAGATGTCATGGTACCTCACCATAAGTTGTAATACCCTCTCTAGGTCATACCACAAGTTATCTTTTCTCATTAATGGAATAATCTCAATTGATACTTTCTTTTTCTTCTTACTTGCAACTTCATGCACTACTTCTAATTGATATGCATCTCCCAAAGAATCAACAATTTTTTTGTTTCGTAGTCCATGCTCCTTTTTCACATGAAAAGGGAGAGGAACCAAAATCTTCTTAATTCTGACATTTAACATTCCCTCTCTCATAACTTTAAAAATACTTGCATATGCTTCCTTACTGATCCCTCTATCATCACAAACTACTTGAACATCCTTTACATCAATTGTTAAGTTTTCAATGAATTGGTTAACTACTTCTTTCCTCAAAGAATCAAATTCTAGTTGTTTGAGCATTGATTTAATGCCAGTTTTCTTCAACACAGTTTTGTACAAATCCACAATATCAATACAACTTGGATTTAATATGGACTTCACCCCAAACACCCTTTTTTTATAGGCACCTCCCCTCTTTACCATACATGATAATGGTTTCAACTCTTTTGATCTATTCCTCAATCCCACTGGAGTTTCCTTTATTAAAGAGAGTCTATTTTGGAGACGATAGATATCAATTTTCAACATTTCAATTTCTTTTGTTGAGTTGGATTTCACTTGAAGCAGTTCATCCACATGTCTTTGATTCAACATTTCTATTATTTGGTTCAATCTTATGATTTCATGATACTGAACCATATTTGAGTGATGGAGATGATTTAATTTGACACTAAGATCTTGGATTTTTTGTTCAAGGTAAATCTGATTACCATCCAAATTTTTACATTATCCTAGAAGACCATTGTTTCCATGACATACAAACCGACATAGTCCTTTTATTTTTTTGAAATCGGGATGATATTTGGGCACAGGGTCAACTAGATAAACTTCTCCTTTCACACAAAGATCTAAATTTTTAGCTCCAGATTCCCTTAATACATTGTAGTCAATGTGAGGAACCAATTTATGATTTTGTTTATGGATCGGTTCCATATCCTTACTTAAGTTTATGCGTGTAACATGGTGATAGTTTCTTACACCATTTTCATCTATTGAAGAGTCCTAGAAACAATCAATATTATGAAAATCAAAACATACTAGAAAATCCCAGAATGAGAAAATCAACTTGCAAAAGAAATAATTTTGGATATCTTCTATGGAAAAGACAACTTTTTAAATATTGAGGCATACCTCAAAGCTATCAAGCATCTTGTAGAATATTGTAAATTCAGCTAATATTGTATGTTTTCATCTGAAGACAATATAGATTAAAAACCAGTGATTAGAAAATAAGAAACCAATCTTATAACAATAGACAATCTAAATGAATAAATGACATGTATCCCACTTGGGTTTATTCTCCCTCTAATATGAGCATTTTCTAATTAGTTAGATATATTTATTCACAACAATCAATAGACTTCTCAGTTTTTGTCATTAGAACAAAAATATAATCACCAACAAAAGTAATAGATGGATTTTTTAATGAAGCATAGAGTATGAAATGTTCCCTTTCACATTTGTCTTCTACATTGTGAACCCAATCCCTTCATCTCCTTACACCTACTTGAGATATATCTAAAGCATCTCACCGCAGGTTTTGTGAAATCCAACACTAAAACTTCCATTTTTTGCAAATTTAGGGGATATCCAAATAAGGAATATAGTTGTTTATTGTAGAAAAACAACTCAGTGCGTTGAATTTAAAATTTAATCTTATCAGAATATGGTAGGGCACCAACTTTAAGCACATCTGGTAGGGGTTCAACACAATCTTTAATTCTATTAACTGGAATAGGATGTTGACTTATTTAGTCTCTTATGTTGATATGTTCAGACTGGATTACAACCTTTAGCTATGTGGACAATGGCAGCTTTCACAGTGCCTCATAGGTAATTGGACACACATGTTCTTGAACTAGCTAACAAGAAGGGATCTCTAAAAAAAATGGACTAGTCGGTGCTCAAAAGCCATCTAATGTTAAATTTGTCCGAAATAAGAAAATCAAAGAAGCTCCATTGGCATCACTAGAATGTGGTGTTGAAAATCTTTCCATTTCCAAAAGACCCCCCAAACCAACTGAAGCACTTCTTATTGAAGACATGCCTGCAAGTTATAAATTGTTTGGGCAACAACTATTTTCCTCATAAGATACTTGTACCTCACCTAAAATGGTAAGACTACATGCAAACATATTTATCTATTTATTTAACACAACTTTTATTTCTGTTGACTGAAATGTGATGCTAACTATTTTATTCTCTTGTGTTGATATGTTCAGACTGGACTACAGCCTTCAACTACGAGGATGATGCCACCTTTGACGGTGCCTCAGGGTTTATTGGTCACACCTGCCGTCAAGCTACCCATCAAGAAGAGGCAAAATAATGGGCTAGTCAGTGCCCAGAAGCCATCTAAAGTTAGAGACAACCAAAGGAATAAAACCAAAGACAACCCACAAAATCCCATCTCACTTATAGAGGAAAGGGGTGTGGGAAGTTTTTGGGAAAATTAATAATACAAGAGATACCGTTTTTACCCACCTAGATTCCATCAGTCTATTTTTTCGAGCAGCTTCAAGGCACTCCAAGGGAATTCTTTAGGAGATTAGAGTTCTTCATAATTATATCTAATTGCGTTGAACATCAATAATCTTTTTTTCAGTTCTCTAGTTGTACAAAATTCATCAATAATGTTGTGCTTATTTGGACTGAAAGGATTGTACAATGGGAATTCTTTTGAAACATAGATCTCTTCGAAGCTAAAATTGTGTTCTTCTACCCCTCAAACTAGATTGTATATTTAGACAGAATTTCATCAATCTGTTTCTAAGCCCAAACAAGTCATCCAAAATAGTAGTTTGTTGTGTTTTGTATAATTCAAATTAGCTGCAGAGGACATAAATACTCATCGATGAATGGCAGAATCCACCCTTAGTAAGTAAGGTGCAGAAATTAGAAGGCAGAAAAATTGACAAGTATTTTTCCTGTGGCTGCAATTGTACATGAAAGAGGGAATTAGCACCAGAATCCACACCTTAATAAGTAAGGTGCAAAAATTAGAACGCAGAAAAATTGACAAGCATTTCCTTTTATAGTTATTAACTCTTTATTTTTGTATTGAAAATATTAATTTTACTTGAACTACAGATGTGTGCTCGATATATTACTCATCAACACACAACACAGAAGAAAACAAATTCTTTCAATGTTAATCCTCCTCAACATACACGACCTAAAGGTTTTATGTTGGATCTCCTCAGAACAACATAAAGGATGAGCTTATCACAGAACATAACTGTTCTTGGACAAAATGGTTCATACTGGTAGTAACTCCAAGTTGGAAGAAATATTCCTATTTATTATTGGCATGTTGAGATGTTTATCAGATTATTCAAATTTGTAATTGTTTCACTTTTTTATGTTGTTTTCAAACTTATTGTTCGAGACCTTATTTTGAGGTCTTCAAGCACCATATGGAATACCATCCTCACTCATGTAGAAAAAGGTGTTCTTGACGAATGGATTTTTGTTTTACCTCGAACTCTTTTGTTTCTGTTGTGAAAACCATAGAATTTTTCCATCCCTGCCCATGGGAATATGCTTATGGCATAAATAACCACACAATCATTATAAGGCAATAGTTAAATGCAAAATACTGAAAGAAAAAGTATTCAGCTGGTCTCAAAGAATGTGCATAATATGAAACCTTGATTCCAAAACTCGATGCTAGAAGATAAGACATAATGTAATTACTGATTCCATGTCCAAAAAGCATAAATATCCTGGACCATATCCAAACTCAGTAGTCTCCACATATTCAACACCAAGGATACAGGCAAACTAAGGAAAGTAATCTTCTAAGATAATTTTCAAGTTCATAATATGAGACCTTGATTCTAAAACTCAATGCTAGAAGATGAAGCATAATGTAGTTACTGATGCCCTGTCCAAGAAGCATAAACATCCTGAACAATATCCAGACTCAATAGTCTCCACAGATTCAACACCAAGGATACATACAAAGTAGGGAAAGTAAAGTTCTAAGATAATTGAAATGCATAAATGCTGCAAGCACAACAAAAAGAATATGATATTTTCTGTTGAGAAGCCCATGTTTATCAGGTCCAACTTCCAAGGAAGCTAGCTTATTTAGAAGCATGAAGTTATTTTGATATTCTCTAAAAACTCAGTTGCCTACAGAAATGAAGCAACCAAACAAAGTTATTTTACTTTATCAAAGATTCAAGATTCTTGCCATCTGAACATTTTCCACAATAAACATAAATGATTCTATTCCTGATTGGAAAACATTACATGCATATTTGACAGGGGTTCATAACACCAAGCATTTAAAGAACCTTCTTCACATAAATTGAATATTCATGCATACGATGAAATCAGCTGACATAGAATTGGAACTTATATTTACCATGACTGAGAAATTTTTGAGGACTCTGGAGAAAATTTTCATGGCCCAGGGTTAGAAGTAATGAAAGGACTAAGAGCTTACAAAGTATCAAGATGCCTGAGAACAAAACCAGATACCAACAAGTCCTCCTCCAAGGAGTCCAGTGGAAATTCAAATCTCTCCTTTACAGAGGAGACTGCTATTAAGTTGTCCTATAGAAGTGATCACTCTGCATGCAAAGAAAATTTTCCAACATCCTGTTCTATTCTCTAACTTTCTAAAAAAGGTTGTGTGAGCTTCATTGATTAACATAATTGTTGTACAAATAGTTTTAGATGAAAAAACCCTAATTAAGAGGCAAGACTGTAATAATAATTTTCAACATTAGAAACCAGATAAATGACAGGCATTAAGCCGAAAATAACAATTTTCCAATTCAAAATTTGATCAGTGCACAACACCCAATGGCAGAACGAAATGGGAAATACAATTCTCAAAAGATGGTATAAATCCAGATACAAGCCTATAAAGTAAGAATACATGTGATCATCTCCCAAGTCTACTTTGACTATTTTAGAGTTGCAAATATATTTAGAACAAAAATTCCCTCTGTGCCAAGTCTAACACAACACACCTGCTCAACTCTTCTTATTGTATGCAACATCATTTGAAAAGAAATCGGGTTGGAGATATTTGGTTCTTTTCCTTGTTCCCTCTATCTTCCAGCTATCAACCCAATTTGTTTATGTCTATGTACAAGGATTAGTGATCTAGACACTCCTCCGTGAAGATATTTTTATTCATTTAGGTTGGGGTTCATTATTCCTAGCAACAACAAGGCAAGTGATAATGGGATATTCTCATTAAGAACATGTCTCGTATCAACCACCCAAGAAAAAACAAGCTATGTGTGCCCTGTCTTATCGAAGACCAGAGTCCTATCACAGAATGGTGAACTGATCCATGTGTGGTGTCTCATCTTCTCTCATTTCCCTGTATGTGTAGTGAATTGGTTTGCAATCAATCACTTGTTCCATAGACTCAATATGAATTAATTTCATTATAGATAAATAAATGCCCAATATTTTAGCCTTAAGAAACAAAATCAATAGATAAGGCCATTTGTTGCAGAAAATCATCCAAAACAACACAAACTTTTGATGTTGCTATTTACAAAACAAACAACATTGAACAAATTATATCATCACAAAAAGTCTTCATGGTAAGATTTTTAAATCAGACAGATCTTATTGGATTTACCTATACAAAAAATTCCACCCAACCAACATCATAGAACGAGTTATATCATCACAGAAAGTATTCATGGTCAGCTTTCTAAATCAGAGAGAGCTTATTGGATTTACCTATACAGAAAATTCAACCCATCCAACATCATGTAAAATTTTATCATATTTTTTATTCATATACTAGTGGGAGTAGCGGAGAGTACATAATTATTTCATTAAAGATACAAGGCAAAGATTTAGTGTCTTTGAAAATAAATAAATGAATGATGGTCATTGCTTTACACCATGGATACACATCTTAAATCCTTGATATTTAGCCTAATGAAAGAAGAGAAATATCTACAAGGAAACTAGCATTTGTTTAAATTTACAAACAACAATACCCTTGTAATGCTTCTAGTTTAAGAAAATATTTGAACTCATCCCCAGATGCAAAGCAACTGAATACATTCTCTATCCTTTCGAACTATTACAATGGATGTCCAACCACTACCATCTCCCCATATTCAGTATTTTTATTTGCGAGAAGATTTGGGGAAATATATAACCAGAGTATGGGAATTGCAATATACACATTCCCATAAACCATTATGTCAACCTCAAAAAGGCCTCCTCAGGCAAAGAACCCTATCAATCCCTGCCAATTTCTATGCAGAGATTTTTCAGGGCAGAAACAACAGAGTACTTACCTGATAGTAGAGAGCGTGGGCATGGAATCCAAAGAGCAGAGGTTGGGAACTAAATATTCCTCCCAGAGCAGGAAAAATCAAAGTCATGGCCTCAAACCTGCAATCCCTCCCCACCACAAATTAATTACAGAGCACCACCCTGGTAAAATCCAAGACCAGACAAGACACCGTGATGAAAAATATGGTTACCATATCACTTCCAGACCACTTCAAAACCCCCTTGGGCTCCACCCTGAGGCTCTTGGCCCTTCTCAGAGTATCCACTTCCTTGAGGATATCAATGGAAGTTCCCTTCCTCTTCAACTCCTGAATGCACTTGCTCATCATTTTGGAATCATCCTTCTCCCTCTTGAGAAACCTCTCAATGTGGGCCTCCATATCCATCTTGTATATCATCGCCCATTTAGCATAAGAAGAACTACCAACTCTTCCTCTCTAAATCATTAAAACTCCTTAATCTGTTCTCAATTTTTCCGGGATAGGCACCCAAGTGAACCAATAATTTTTGGTTTTAAGTGGCACAATGAAATATAAAGCAAGAGACCAATGGGAGCCGTTGTAATGGATCATCGAATTGTTGTTTGGTGGAATTTTGGATTAAATATATGAATATATGAGTGTGAAGATATCGTAATAGCATCGAGACATAGAAAATTGTACTGGGATAAGCCGACTTGGAAGAGCTAGCCAAGAGGTTCTACATTAAGGGTTGGAGTGAAACCAGAAATGATGGAATTTGATAGGCAAATTTCCTATCAGAGGGTGAATTGTCTTTAAAATACCGAATACCTAGTCAAACCAAATATGATTCTTGCAGAAATCAAAGCCAATAAAGAAATCAAAGCAGATCTATTGGTATCAATGATACCAATAGATACCAACCTAACCAATAATTTTCTCCATAATGCTCAATGATAAGAGGCAATATCGAAAACTAACCTTGGAGTGTACCAAACTATCTATTATGTAGCCTCAAGAACTAAGAGTAGTCTAGAGAAGAGGTTTAAATATAATTCATTACTCACTTTATGAGGAATTAGTTTTTTTTGTATTGGAATGAAGACAAGAAAGCCTTTTGCTGAAGATTTTTACAACCCTTTTGAGCATGCATGTGAGGGCACTACGAAAACATGTACTTTTTTTTCTGGACAGAAAAAAATGCAAAAGTGATGCACAGTTTTCATTATATCTATAGCTTATGGTAGGTTTGGACTGGTTGAAGCAGGAAGAACTATTGGGAAAGTTAAGACCTATATTTAATGTTATGAAGTATGTACTTGGAACTTTGACAAAATTGGGTGGAATTGAGAGAATAGAGAACAAAAGGAGCTTGAAAAAGCTTTTTTTTGAGCTCCTTCTTGCATGGTTTCCCATTACATGTTCACCAAGGGAGTGTATCCATGGGATTTTCTACCCTTTCTATTGAGGGATTTTTGTATTCAATTGAGCAATTTTCCAAAGCAAGTGAAGCAATAGAGGGGATTAAAGTGGATGGAAAAAATTTCAGTCGTTTGTTTGATGTCTTAATGACCAGAAACATTAAAATTTAAAGTTTGACCATATGTGGATAAATGAACGAAATTTAGGGGAAAAAGCTATTGGTGTTTTATCTAATGGACTTCACTTGGATGGTGAACAACCACTAGATCTTGAAGGGTATACTTTCTCTAAGAATGACAATGGCACGATATCTCTTGCATGATGTTACATAATAGCCCATCCTATGTGGGTCTTGTGAGTGGTGATTTTTTGTAGGGTTTTGTTGCATTCTCTTCAGCTAATTGAGGAAAGAGTCAGATGAGAAAGTTTATTCAACGATAGCCTTGATTACAAAGATTTTGAAACTTCTTGTTATCCTCACAAAAGAAACAATTTTTATGTTATACTTGAAACAAAGGAAGCTTGAT
>JZKD02S1772298.1:619050-635159 GCA_000966675.3 Picea glauca
GGTTTTGGTTGCCCCCGACAGGTTGATTTTGTTGGGGGTTATTTCCCCATGGTCCTAGGTTATTATCTTTTTGGTTTTTTCCTTTCTTTTTGGAATTATTCGGCTGATGGGATGGATTTACCATATTCAGTTGTTCAAAATTTTGAAATTTCTGAATGGGAGAGGGTTGAACAAAATTAACCCCAACGTGTGGTTTTCCTTGTGGAGGAGAAATGGGTTGTGGAGGACCAGGAAACGAAAAATACATATTATTTTGTGGTAATGATCCGTAGGGTACATAGGAAGGCATAACAATTTCACTAGTTCTCAAGGTGTAAGTTGAGGTAGAGCGGGTACCAAAACTTGGTTGAACAGTCGGGTGAAACATGGGTGATGACAAGGGTCCACTCATGGGTGGAGGGAGGACAACAGGGTATGGATGTTGATAAGGGGGGGAGGGTAATAAGGGGGTCCTCCATACATTGGTGGATATTGGGGAGTACCATACATGGGTGGTGGTTGGATGTATGGGTTGTGGTGTGTTGTGGTACCAATAAATCCATCTACCAAGTGAGGCATCCCAATTTGTCCTAGCCAAATGGTATGGGTCTCGGGGCGTCAAGTAGTACTGTGTATAGTTATCCCGACTGTTCATAAATGAGGTCATATTGTTGAGCCTTGTTGATGGCTTCTTCTTCAATTTGGGGGAAGGTGGAGGCCACATCTTTGGCAAGGAGAGGGACGAATGATATGAGAAACCAATCGAGGCATTGTTCTTTGGTGGTTTCTTCTTTGCATAAAATACGTCATCGACGCCATTCATGAATGTGGTCAATGATATGTGTGGATGAGGTTTGTTTAAACTTGGAAAGAAATTTGAGACCCTTGTCATGATGAACTGATAGTTGAAAGAAGGTCAGAAATGTTTTGTCCAATGATTCAAAAGTCACATGGGACCTTGATTTTTCGTCCACATACCACTTGTATGATGGACCTGTGATTCTACGTTGAAATAAACTTAATCAAACAGAGTCATCCATGATGCAATTTGAAGAGAACCATAAGTGGAAGGTCATGATATGATTGGAAGAATCTTCTCCCGCCTTTCCTTCAAACTTGGGAATGCTTGAAGGCAGTTTGGTAGGAATTGTAGGCCATGTGGGGTCATGCAATATAGGATCATTCATGAGCTTACTCATATCCAATATGTTGAGGGAGGCCAAATACGACATGTGGAGTGTCGGTGGAGGATTAGTTCCAGCAATGTGTGAGCATGTAGTGGACCTGACCCTTGAGGGGGGTTTGGTGGGGGTGTACTTCTCCTTTGGGAAGAAGAGTACCCTCTGCCTCCTTGTGAAGGAGAGCTAGTGGATGGGTGACCTTAGGTAGTGGACCCAAGTAAATTGGAACCAATTAAGGTTGATCCCAAAATGGTATCACTCACAGGGGTGTGAGATGGTTGGGCCGATGAGTAGGCGAAACTAGGAAATCCTCCTAGGATAGGAGGGAGATTTTGCAAGCATTTGGAACGACGAGGATTCTGTGGTTCCCATATGATGTCCGATTAGCAAAGTGGAATTTGTGAAAAATGGTGATGAGAGAAGCAAATGAACAAGAGACTTGTATAATATGGACCTTCACAATATATCTCACAATCACATGTAATCAAGAAAGCATCATACACAAATCAATTAAAAAGAAGGATACATGTGGGTAGGTGGATTTTGTCTATGTGGGAGAAAAAATAAAACAAATTATCATGTCTTGTAGAGATGTAACGTCCTTCCTCTCAAATAACACTGGACCTTCCAATAACACTCAACAATAGGGTCTGAATCCATCAGAAGATGAACTAGTGAAGGATGAAAGAATCAGTTATAATGAGGGGTAGAGGGTGCATATCTCGAAAGAGATGGCGATATTTCTCAACATCCACAAAAAATCCGATCAAGGTGTAATTGAAGCCCAAAATTGCCACATGGGTAGATGTCCTAAAATTGGCCACTAGGTACCTCGGTCAAAGTGCGATATTTAGATTTTCGGCCTCAGAAATGGGTCATGGGTTGGTTCCCTTCCAAGAGGTGGGTGCCTCAAGGGGGGATGCATAGAACAACCGGACCTCGACCTTCAACCCTTCACGGGGATCTCCCTTCATTATGGTGTAGGAACACTTGATTTGGAGGATTTTAAAGTTCCATATTTCTCAACTTCTAATGTTTGAAGATATGAGAACCAGATAACAGGGAGTTATTTGGATGCTTATCCCCGAGATCCTACCTAGACTAAAAAAATTATTTTGGCACCTCCTGTGGAGGAAAACTTAGTGAGTTTTTAGAAAAAATTTAGATGTGGTTGTTTTAGATATTGGGGGTGTGAACCAATCTCGTTTGAATTAAGTGGGAGTGGATAATTCCTTCAAGAAATAGTGGGACATTTCATAATACCTTTGGAGGAAACCTACTTCAACCTCCACAATTCGAGATGAAATTATGTGAGTGAGTAGTGACTTTGTGTATGAACAAGTGATAAAATGTGCCAAATTTTTAATAAGTTAGGTGTCACCTTGCAACATGTGGACTTCATGTGGTCCTTACAATTCTTGATTACCTATCTTACTAGATGTCATTGGTACAACCTTACTGAATTTTAAAGTCCCTAAAGAACTAACATGTGGGCATATGGGTCCTTACCAATCCTTTAAACTCCCTAATGTGATTTAATGTAATAAATCTTTCAAAAACCTATCCTAGATTGTGAGCATGTGGGCATGTATGGGCTCGTTACAATATTTTTTAAAATCCCCTAGTGATGTAACCTAAGAAAGTAGCTTCAAAAACTATCCTAATCTTTTCAACATGTGGGCATGTATGGGCCCTTACAAATTTAATATGTTTTAAAAAGAAACTAAGAGGATCCCTAGGGGGCTTTGTCCTATCCTAGAGATTTTGTTCTAAGGGAGATGGAATCTTCCCTCATTCGTTTTTTTGATTCTCAAGATCTCTCTATGGTGTGAGATAAGAGCATACTCAATGATTGAAGTTTGATTTTTGGTCCTAATGCAAATGTTTATATGTGATAATAAATGATCTTAACTTAACTTTTACAATCAAAACAAGCCATACATGTGAAAAAATGAGAGCAAAAGAGGAGAAATATGGTTCTTTTTAACCTCCTAAGTGCCTATGTTTTGACTATCCCTTCATGTGGTAAGAGAATCTGAGTGTGGTGCATTTACAAATTGCATAAAAGAGGGATTTTGAAGGCTAGAGGCCTTCAAAACATCACAAAAAACTCTTATAATGTTGGAATTCTGGACAAATGTGCGGTTCACAGTTTAGACATAGGCGCATGTGGTGCCAATGCTTAGAGAACTGAGGACCTGTTTGGCACACTGTGCACAGAATGCACTGAGAAACACAGTGTTTTTGGCACACAATGCTCTGGAGGCACGCCTACGGGCTAGAAAACCCGCGCACGTTTTGATACACATTCGGGAGGAAACTTTTAGGTGGAATTCTCCTCTCCCAGCTCCAAATTCAACTCTTTGGATGTAGGGCTAGGCCGGTTATGATCCCTGCAAAGAAAATATGTCAAAAAGAAGTGCTCAAGAAACCCAAATAGGGAGGAAATTGATACCTTATCCCCAGTACGATCACCAATATGCTATGTCCTTTTCATCACTCCAATGAACAAAAGAAGGGCACCTGCATGTTTAGTTAGGCCTGCTAGACATGACAGAGGTTAGTGTATGAATCCAATGACTCAATCACATGAAATAAAAAAACAAATAAGATAATAAAAACTAAATAAAAATAAATAAAATGCATAAGGAAATTAGAACCAAAATCAATCAAACAATTGACCAATATTCATGCCACCAATGGATAAATTATATTAGTGGGAAAACAAAAACAAGAAAGGGGGACTTATGGATCTCCTCTGCCTCCTAAGGAGGGATGTTGAGTCCCCTTTGTGAGAGATATTCTTACAAATGGAAAACTAGAAAGTAAATGGTGAAGAAATCCAAGCTTATTCCCTCAAGAGGTGAGGTGAATATATTAATGAGATAATGCTAGTATGATCCAAGAAGGAAATAGGTTCATTGTAGGAGAATAGAGGCAACATAAAAATACGATGAGATTATTCAATTCATAGTGCACTGATGGCCTCTTTTTATAGCAAATATTTTAGTCATTATCCAACCGGTCTTTAGTGTGAACAAGGGGCCCTTTAGGGAACCCTTAGTTCTTTGACCAGTCCTCCACTCAGATTCATCTCAGATTTGAGGGTCAAATTGACTTGGGAGATAAACCAGAAGTGGGTGAGGTGCTGACAAGAACCATAAATGAGATGTTCACAGGAGTGCACAGTTTTTATCGTACACAGTCACGCATCAGGCGCATGTGCGTTCTTTTGTCTTCTTTGGCCTGCGCATGTGCGCGCGCTTCTTGTAGTTTTTTTGCACATGTCAATTTTATAACCAATTGTATAGTTTATGCCTTTTGGAAATTCGTTTTTGGGGTTGCAAGTGAACTAATAGGTGTTTGGATATGTTGGATTCTTGTAACCATTTGCAAACAAAATTTCATTTATAATAGATGCCCCCTGATGTGTAAGATTAGGATCATATGTAGAGCCAAAATACATCAATGTTTCTTCTACTGAGAGTACCAATGTAATGAAGAGGATTGATAGGAACTACAAGAGAAATTTGTTGTAGGGAGAGGGGAAACTATGGGACCCAAACCTTTCTTTAGGCATGGGAAAATAAAAATTGTATACAAATGAGGCGGGCATGCCCCATGCTCGTGTCATGTAATTGAAATATGTAAGACAATAACTGAAGCTGTATGCTAGTGTAGATAACTGTAGCACCCTCTAGGGAAGTTTGATAATGGAAAATGATAATTATGATGGGGAACATAGTTTGAAAAAGAGGCGATGACACCTGTAAGAAGTGTCGATGAGTCATAGGCATTGATGGCATAGCAAATTTCAGAGGTCTTTTGCTAGTATAAAACAACTACAATAGTCAGAAAGTAAGACCCACCGTAACATGAGATTGTGTTGAATTTGAATGTTAAGGGGGTCAACGCCAACAAAGATTAATGATGGTTATTTATGTGTCATATGAGATTCCTCATTGTAAGAGTAATGAGAGTCAAGATATTGTCTCCCTTTGGGAATTGGTGCTGATGTTGACAGAAAGGGAGACGCGACTCCAAGAAGAAAAAGGGATTCATGAAATCCACTGGATGAGGTCAGGAGCTGATAAGGAACATGGACGAAGTCAAGATGCAGTTAGACTCAAGACTACCCTTGGTTAGGGATATATGTGAAGTATGAGTGACAACAACTGGGAAACTAGATTTAGTGTCAGGGGGACGAATAAACGTGGGTTAAATTCTGCCAGAGGCATGACAAAGTGGAAAAACTTAAAGATCAGGGATACATGGACTGTGTGATACTCAGGGTTTATGGACGATGTCAACAAGAGTAGTAGATAATGAATGGCCCAACCAAGGATGACATGGGTTTCTTTTCTGGAAAAAGAAGGGTGCTAAAGGCGACAACAAAAAGCTATGTAAATGCTGGAAACAAAGGCTTTGTACAATTACCAAATGAATAAAGAATAATTTGGGATATGTGCAGATACAGAAACGAGTGCCCCAATGCAAGATGGCTTGGCCTATGAGGGCGCAAGTTGCGTGGAGAAATGGTGTAGGGTGGGGGACCCATAGGTGGGTTTCTGTATTAGGTAAAATTATTGGAGGGAAATATGCAAATTGGAAAACTGATTATGGATGAAATGGAGGGTTAATGATACTGTAGAGGTGCAACAAACGAGAACCGTGAGGAGATATCCTAAGAGTCCATTGGGAAAGCTAGTATAATGAGGAGAAGTAGTATGTGTCTTATTCTCAAACATGCATAAGACTATCAGGACTCCCATCCCTAGTGGGTGAAAGAAGAATGAGTGTCAAAGTGCCAAGGGGACTATGAATGGGACAACTCATGTAGGGGAGAGTGCTACTGGGTGACAGTACCGAAATGCAGCAGAGGTGATAGTACTGTAGTTCCAGATGTGAGGATCCTACTGGAAAATGTCGAGGGGTGTGACTTGAGAGATGCAATTGATATTCAGAGGGAATTATTATGTGCTAGTGTAAATCATATACCTAAAGGGGCTGCGTTGATTTGTGATGACCAAGGACCTGCTCATGTGAAAACCAAATACCTGACATGAACAGTATCTGAAGATAAAACTAAGGGCGCTAAAGGTGACAACAAAAAGCTATGTAAATGATGGAAACAAAGGATTTTCACAATTACCAATTTAATAAAGAATAATTTGGTATAAGTGTGCAGATACAGAAACGAGTGCCCCAGTGCAATATTGCTTGGTCTGTGAGGGTATAATTTTTGTGGAGAAATGGTGGAGGGTGGGGGACCCATAGGTGGGTTTCTGTATGAGGTAAAATGATTGGAGGGAAATATGTAGATGGGAAAACTGATTGTGGATGAAATGGAGGGTTAATGATACTGTAGAGGTGAAACAAACGATAACCGTGAGGAGATGTTCTGGGAGTCCATTAGGAAAGAGAGCATAATGAGGAGAAGTAGTATGTGGCTGATTCTCGAACATGCGTAAGATTATCGAGACTCCCATCCCTAAGGGGTGAAAGAAACATGAGTCAAAGTGCCAAGGGGACTATGAATGGGACAACTCATGTAGGGGAGAGTGCTATTGGGTGATAGTACCAAAATGCAACATAGGTGATAGTACTGCAGAGATGGATGTGAGGATCCTACAAGAAAATGTCGAGGGGTCTGACTTGAGAGATGCAATTGATATTCAAAGGGAATGATTACATGCCAGTGTTGATCATATACCTAAAGGGGCTACGTTGATTTGTGATGACCAAGGACCTGCACACGTGAAAACCAAATACCCGACGTGAACAATATCTGAAGATAAATATCATATAACGACTATTTGATAATTTTGAACATGAGCATGTGTACCTAAGCATGATGTGAAAAAAAATGCTCCCTCGGGGCCGAGGATGGATGGTGACCCATGGAATGTGACTATGTACATGGCAGGATCCTGATCCTGTGGCTGAAGACGACTCAGAAAATAGATGCTCTGAGCTCTTGTAATTGAGCATAGAATTTTGGTAAAAGGGACTATATATAGCTATGGGGCCCACAATGCCACCTCATTTGTACCTGCTACCATAGTGAGTTGACGAGAGGTTTTTAAAGGATATTTGGAGATTACATGAGTTTGAGATAACCGATCCAGGATTTGCGAGAGACAGGTTAGTGGTCTCATCCTCCTACATAGTAGTTTGGGTTTTTTTTCTAGGCAGGGTCGTATGGATGGTCGTACTATAGGTTTTTGTAAGGGTGGGCCCCCAAATGCGCAGGCGATCAAAAGCTACCTGCGCTAAGGTGCATGACTGTGTTGAAGACAACCGCAGATGGGGGTACGTGAGTGAGGAAAATAGGTGGTCTTTGGATGCATGCCTATTTGAAGTACAACTACACACTGTGAGCATCTATTTCTTTGACAGTTACGCACTAGTGCGCAACTGTGTAGCGAACAGGTGTGCATGAATGCACTCCTGTGGGTGTGATAGGTGCACATTGATGCACATATGTTTCTTCGATAGCTACGCATGGATGCACAAATATTCAAAGAACATGAGCGCATATGTGTGCTCCTATGGGGGGTGACAACCATACACATGAGGCAAAGCTGGGGAGTTTTGAAAAAACTTATATGTTTTGGAAGTTTTTGTTTATGAATAGTGATGGCTAATCAAGTGTTGTTTGTGTGAATGTAGGTGATCAGTTCAATATGTTAGTCCACTGGAGGGAGAGGGACTGGGAGCGCCTCAGGGAGGCGGTGAGATATGAGCCAGGAATTTGGGGACCTTTGGCAGCCTGTGGGATGTTAAATTTCTTCGACTTCCCACTGATACGGGCGCATGAGTACCTATTGCAGTATCTGATTTCTATGTGGAGCACTAAGCTGAAGTGATTCATTGTGTGGGGGGAGAAGCTGACATTATCTGTGATGGAGGATGTCTATTTCTTGACCGAGCTCCCTTTTCGGGGGATGACCCTACCTGCTGATCCCCAGTTGCCAGGGGATGTACACTTGGCAGACTTGATGTGGAGGTACTATTTGGGGCCAAAATTTATGTGAGGTTCGGTCATTTGGGTTGAGGTGATTGATGCACTCGTGCATCATTGCATTGTAATGATGATTGTAAGTATCTATGGATCCTTAGCGACTCAACGGATCAGTGGTCGTATGTTGAGGATTATGCAGAGAGCATTGGGTGGGGATATTTTTTCCTGGGGCTTGATGTTGCACGCCAATATGATGGGGTAGCTTAACCGATCTCGGGCTACCAACTCTGGTGAGTTTTCCTTTGGGTCAATTTTGGTGGCATGGATTTTGGAGAGGGTTCCCATGTTGCACCCTAGAGTGTTGTTGCCAGTTGCAGATGCACGAGAGCCACGGATGATGTGGTGGGAATCGATTTTGGTACAACATGGAGGTGGTGAGTCTGGCCATTATTTTACAGTCGATATGGAACGTGTGTGGCACCATATGCCACATATCATATTGCAGTTCCCATATGGTGGGATGGACTTCCGGTAGGACCTGGATATGGTTTTATCTCCTGGAGAGGATTGGGACCATAGAGGTGTGTTTATGGACTCTATGTGTTGTGATTTTGATAGTATAGCATATGTTTTATGTATGGATGGATGTTGATGCTATTGTTTGTTTTTTGTGTGTGCATATGTGGGGTTGCGAGACCAAGAGGTGGAGTTGGTTAGAGAGCCAACTCGTCAGGGGCAGGTGTGACCGCCATGGGGAGAACCGCAGGCGGGAGAGAGATGTTGAAGGGACGAGGTTGGTGTGAGGCTAGACGATGACGAGATAACTGGCAGGAGACACATATTTGACGACCCTGGTGCAGGGCCATCACATGCACCTTGGAGATATGGTGGTATGGATTTAAAGGATTTCTGCCACAAGTTGGAGGTGGTACTAGAGGGCGTGCTTGAGGGTATGTGGTCCCACATCCAGGATGAGAGAATTCTGAAGTAGTGTGTGGGTGGCCGTGCCGAGTTGCAGACTTTAATCTGCAGAGCAACTGTAGCGGGGGAAACAATGACTAGAAGATTTACCCCTAGACCAGGAGGACCCCTAGCTGGGGCGGCTCCTCATGTACATAGAGGACCTAGTGGTGTCACTCTAGAGGAACCATAAGTGCTATGTTGTATTATTTTTGTATTTATATAGGCCTACGAGCCCATTTTTGTATAGGGTAGTGTGACACCTATTTTGTACCTAGAGGGATGAGGGGGCTCACCTGCCTATGGGCGATGTATATTTTTGTACCATTTTTGTAAACATTTATGATACTTTGATCATTATATATATATATATATATATATATATATATATGTATATACATGTTTTCGATATCTGTGATTTTCAAATGTGACGATGTTTTGTGATGATTTTTATGATGTCTAATCTATATGTTGTGACAGACTTTTGATGATTTATGTATGTGTGATGATGTCTTGATGTGATATATGCCAATCTAACACTAGGTTAGCCATATTATCTTCTATTTGATTGAATTGTCGTGGAATATGTGTAAATGTAATTGAATCAAAATGTCAAGATAAGAGTCTAACTTGCGGGTATTTGCAGAAGAGGCAAGGATCACGGACACGATACACATTATTGACCTGTAGGATGACAAGTTGAGAATCTAATAAGACGCTAAGGTCACGAATGTGGTGGTGAATGGCCTCAGTGAGGAGGCCAATGACAAATGCATATTCTTCTTGGTTTTTGGTTGCTGAGCCCAAACATATGTTATTGGAGTGGAGCAGTTCATGTGAGGGGGTATAGAGGGCCCAAGCATCCGAAGCGAGATTCTATGTCCATCGGCTAGCTCTGTCAGCGTAACCGATGTGGTAAGCCAATGGAGGAGACATGTGTCAATAACACAAATGGTAGATCAGACATAAGGCATGGAGGGGAAACAAAAGACTAAAAACTCTACAAATGTGTAAAAAATAGAAAGCCTAGTGTAGAATGACTATGCTCAGGTGTAAAATTTCTTTAAGTACAACCCGTTGACGGGTTCTTTGAGAGGGTATCCTTTTGGAGAGGCCAGGATGTATGTGCCTTTAGTGAGGCAGTGTTGGATGATGTAATTTCCATGCCATAATGACTCAAATTTCCCATGACCGAGGGTATCGTGTGCGATATCATAGGCTAGGATGAGGTCTTCTTTGTTAAATGTGCAAAGGTTGAAATGGTGGTCAAAGGAGGATTTCAACCATTTTTTATCTACCTCATTGTTCTGTAATGAAGATCGATGATCTTCATCCAATGACTCTAAGTTCAGCAAGCGCTTCTCCATTGGATCAGTTTCAGGTAATATCTCGATGGAAGTGCGCAACGTGGGAATTTCACACTCGATAGGGAGAGTGGTTTTGACCCCATGGATGAGATGAAATGGTGTAAAACCAATGGTAGTTTTAACTGTCATGCGATAAGACCATAGTGATGAAAGAAAAATATGATTCCAATTGGTCTTATGTTTGTTAACAGTGCGTTGCAACATGGTTTTGAGGATTTTTTAATAGCCTCGACTTGTGTGTTGGAATGAGGGTAGCATGGGGAGGAAAAATTGTGGGAGAAGCCTAACTTTGAGGAGAGTTCAAAGAATATCTGAGTCTCCAAGTGTTCACCTTGATAAGAGACTAACTGTAGTGGGAATCTGAAGTGGGTAATGACGTGGTTGAAGAAAAAATGTGTTGTTGTGTCAATGGGGTTGTTGAATGTCAGCATGGCTTCGACCCATTTGGTAAAGTAATAGACTTCCATGACGATTTACTTGTTTCCATTTCTATATGGAGGGTTGCAAGTCATGAAGTCAATGCCCCATTTACAAAAGGGGTTGACAGTGATGATTGGATGTAGAAGAGCGGGTGGCGCTCGTGCTTTGTTTGCATAAAGCTAGAATTTGTCACATCGCTTTATAGCATGGATGAAGTCATGAAACAATGTTGGCCAAAAGTAGCTTGCTCGAATGATTTTCTCGGCGGTGGAAATCCCTGAGAGGTGGCCATGGCAAGCGTCGTTGTGGAAATCATTCAAGACTCTATCGGCTTTGTCGATGGTCAAACATCAACGAAGAATGGTGTCGACCCCATGTCGATAAGGAGATATTGAGGGTCCTGATGGTGAATGTGATAATGATCATCTTGAGAGAGATGAGACCCGAATTTATGTGTCCTAAGGTAGACGAGGAGGTCTCCATACTAGGGGTCATCCGAGGGGATGTAGAATAGGTTTTCGTTGGGACAATCTGTGTTGATGGGTGAACTAGCAATGTCGAAGGGAAACATCATGATGAGCTCAGCCAGGACGAGTGCTTTCTTGATTTTGGGAGTTGCAAAATCTAGGTCATATTCGTAAAGGATGATTATCCATAGGGAAAATTTTCCATTAATTTCCCGTCGACTAAGAAAGTATTGCATGGGGTTGGAATCTACCATGACTTTGGTAGTGCGAAAGAAGATATAATGATGCAGTTTTTCGACTATGAGGAAAACTATGAGGGTGAGTTTCTCTTCATGATTTTATTTCAAGGGTGGTCCTGAAAGGTTTTTACTAATGTAGTAAATAACATGCCCGCGATCATCATCCCCTAGTTGGACGAGAAATCCTTCTACTGAGATAGCTGAGGCCGATAAGTAGAGGTTGTAGTCGCGATCATAATCAGGTGGACTAATCAAAGGGCATTGGAGAGAGCCGATTTTAAATCATCAAAATCATTTTGAGCATGTTCATCCCATTGAAATGAGATATCATGACGCAATAAGCGAAGAAAACCATGCGCGCGAGTGGCGTAATCTGGGACAAAGCGTTGTAAAAAGTTGGCTTTGCCTTGTAGGTTCTGTAGTTGGCATAAATTCCGAGGTGGTGGAATTTTTGTGATAGCTTGGAACTTGAGGGGGTCCACAATGATGCTGTGTTGGGAGACGATGAACCCAAGGAGGCATCCGATAGTGATGCAAAATACACACTTGAGGGGGTTCAAGTGGATATTGTACTGTTAGTGTCGACATTGTTGAAAGATGACCCGCAAGTCATCTAGATGTTGAGTGTGTTTCTTGGATTGAGGAGTGAGGTCATCCAAGTAAGTGAGGATGATGCGAGCGACATCATGGAAAACATAAGTCATGGCCCATTGGAACGTCGCACCTACGTACTTCATTCCAAAAGGCATGACACAATATGAAAAATTACCCCATGGGGTAGTGAGTGCAGTCTTATACTGATCTGTTGGGTGGATCTGGATTTGATTGTAGCCAGAGAACTCGTCCATGAAGGATAAGGCCTTGTGGCTGGTAGAGTCATCGATAATTTGGTTGATGAATGGTGTTGGAAAGTTGTCTTTGGGACAAGTGTGATTGAGATCGCGAAAGTTGGTGCAGATGCAAATAATGCCCTTTTTTTTGTTAACCAGGACGGGGTTGGAGACCCATGATGTGTAGGCGATGGGGTATATGAACCCTGGAATGCGTAGTTTGTCAATTTCAGCTTTGATAGATGCTTCTTTGGATGGGTGCAGTGGGCGTTGATTTTGACATACTGGGGTGATATCTGGCCATGTGTCGATGCAATGTTTGACGATAGAAGGATCGAGGCTGGGCATCTCTGTATATGACCAGGAAAAAATATCCCAACATTCCTGAAAGAGAGATTTGTAAGCTATGAGTTCCTCAGAGGAGAATGCGACACCAATGGTGATTTCTTCTATGATTCCTAGTTTGACAAAAATGTCAATTTTTCCAGTGAGGGAAATATTGGCCATGATTCCTTCTTCAAAAGAGTTGGGAGTAGGGATAGGGTTATTGAACCAATTATATGCCCTGATAGGATAAAATACTTGGTTTTGATTGCGCATATAGAGGCTTGGTTAGGAGAGTCAAAGGCTTTTTGTGAGAGAAAGAGCGCTCTGTGATGGAGCGCATTCCATGGGCAATCGAGTGTAGTTAGTTCCTCGAGGATATCTTTGTCGCAGTGGAAAGTGAGAAAATATAGGGGATCTGGGGAAGTAACATTGGTGTCTATCACCATGTGATTGTATTCAGGTGGTGAATATGTAGAGGGCGTATTGCAACTATGGTGCGATGGTGTGCTTGACATAAACCAAATGTCGAGATACCGAGGGTTGTAGACTGTGGTGGGGGGTAAAATTTCCTGAGGGAAATGAAACGAAGAATTGGGGCATTTGGGGGCAGATCCTAAGATAGTCTATCCATGAACCATGGAGGGTTGGGAAGTGACTCAGGTGTAGGGGCGGTGATGTGGGAAATATCTAGAGATGGAACAGGGGGAATCACTTGCATCACAGGAAGTGAGGTGGTTGGAGGATTTCGAATAAGGGCGATTTGACGACGCCTGTATTCAATGATCATAGGACACTAGTATGTGAAATGATCAAGTGATTCACAGAGAGAGAAAGGACAATTGATCCATTTGTTGACTGAGTTCATGACATAGTGGATGTCAGTGACATGAGTACTAGATGATGTAGGTGGAGAGGGGTCTTGCTAAAATATTTGACGTATGACCATTAGAGTCTGTTGAAACTGAGGTAGAATGAGGAAATGGTGAGTGTAGTTTCCATACTCTGAACAGATGGCACATGAAAATTTGGTTCGCATCCCTTTGTTGCCCGTAGTAGGGGACGTGGTTGTAGTACTAGGTGTGCTTGGTGACATGATGAGTGAGGTGGTTGTTTGAGGGAGTTGGATTAAATTGCGTAACTTGGGGAGAGAGGGACATCCATTAGTGGGGTGTCCCTCTTTATTGCATAGTGAGCAAGGGGATTTAACTCAGGGAGGAAGTGGAGCGGTGGGATAATTCTTCTTCTGTCTACCCCTAGCTTTTGCGGTGGTGCTAGCAAGTGGGGGTGAGGGCGGTGTGGTTGGATTTAGTACTGGGATATGCATCGGGATTCCCTCTATTTGGGGAGGGAGTTATGGTTGAGGAACCATCATAGGTGGGTGGAGATACCATACCAGAATGGCCAACACCATGTTGGGGAGGGTAAGAGTTGTGGCTACCTGGAAATATTGTACTCTCGGTGGGGGGTAGAAGAATGGAATTTTAGTAATGGATTGGGGAATTGTCTCCCAAACCAGGTTTGACCCTGTGGGAGGGTGAAATAAGAGATAAGTGGTGTTGTAGGGTTCTCAAGGGGTTTCTAAGGTAGGATTTCTTCCACTAGTGGGACATCAGGGAGTGGATAAGCCTTTGTGGGAGGAATGGTATCTCCATTGTCAGTTCTGTTGGAAGATATGACACACACTTGTGTTGAGGGGTGTATGAGCGGTGGTGCTCCATGGTATGACCCCAACAAAGATGGGTCCTTGAACATTTTGGGGCCCATATCCATGAGTGGATATGCATCAAAACTAGTGTGGACAAGAGGTAAGATGTTATCGATGTTATGGAATGGTTAGGATCGTAATGTGAAACTTGGTCGATGGTGATGATATTCCTGTTGTGGGGGAACATCATCATTTGAAACATAGAAGAGGCCACAACCTTCATAGCATACATGTATCTATGTCCAAACAAGATCTTGTAATCGAGAAGGGTGTCAAAAACTTCAATGTCGATAAGGATGGTTTTGCCCCCGAGTTTAACTAGGACATTTTGAAAGAGCCCTTCGGGAGAGGATGGTCATGCATCATATGTTCTTAGAGTGATGGGGGATGGTTTTAGCTTAGAGGAGACAAGTTTCTACCATACTGTTTCGAACATGATGCATGTGGATGCACCTTTTTCAATGATACATCGATGAACTGTGATGTTCAAAATTTTGATTGGTATTTGGAAAGCTACCAAAGTGGGGAGACGGGTTCCCCACAATCTAGATTGAATGTGATGAGTCTAGTATCAGCAGGTTCGACTACCCCGAAGGAAAAAAGAAATTATTTCCATTGAGTGGGACAGGTTTGGAGTAACTCCAAGATCGACATGGATGCAAGAGATTGCACCAAGTCATCGACCAGACTGTAATTATGTGTCGCCCTAGCCTAAGGGTTGTTGACATTCCGTCGTAATGGGATGCGAGGAATATGTATGCGTGGTTTGGTGTTAGGGTATGGAATCATCAAAGGTTGTCTGACTGTAAGTGGATCTGCTTGTGAAGTGGTGGGAATAGGTTTAGAGGGTACATTGTATTGACGACTACGTGTTTGTAGAATAATTTCTTCTTCTCTAGTGAGGAGGGTATTGAAATCCGCTGGATTTCTAGGGTTTTGATACTGTCCCATCTGTGGTGGGGCAAGATGTATCTCCTGCTAGGTATTCATCACACCTTAGTGTGGAATATGGTTTTGCAATATTGTTGGGGGTGGTTGTTGCAAATACTGTTGTGGGGTCTGCTGGGGGGTAGGTGGCACTGGAGGATGTGGTGCATTCATGGAATCTTTCATCCGTTTGAAGTCAACAATTTGGGGGAAATGATGAGTATAATGACCATGCTCACCGCAAAGAGCACAAGGGAAGTTTTTCCTCAGTTTATTGTTGTTGTTCCTCCCTTGGATTTTTTTTTTATTTCTCCCTTGGGGGTTCTAGTTACCCCCAATAGGTTGATTTTGTTGGGGGTTATTTCCCCCTGGTCCTAGGTTATTATTGTTTCGAATTTTTCCTTTAATTTTGGCATTATTCGGCTGATGGGATGGATTTTCCGTATTCGTTTCTTCAAAATTTTGAAATTGCTGAATGGGAGAGGGATGAACAAAATTCAATCCAACGTGTGGTTGTCCTTATGGAGGAGAAATGGGTTGTGGAGGACCAGTAAATGGAAAATATAGATTATGTTTTGGTAATGATCTGTAGGGTTCATAGGAAGGAATAGCACTTTCACTAGTTCTTAGGTTGTAAGTTGAGGTAGAGGGAGTACCCAAACTTGGTTGAACAATCAAGAAAAACATGGGTGATGACAAGGGTCCACTCATGGGTAGAGGGAGGACAATAAGGTATGGATGCT
>JZKD02S1772298.1:642025-652797 GCA_000966675.3 Picea glauca
TAGTAATGTTATTTTATTTATGTCGGTTTTAGGCCATTAGTTGTAATTATACCTCTTAGTCTCCTATATATACCAAGGAGACATTTTCATTTTGAATCATATGGTAATTGTACATTTATGTGGGCATAAGGAGGTTACCCCCTTGAAGAGGCTTATTATCTGAATTTCTCTCTTTTTCAAGGCGTCGAGTACTTATTCTGAGGTTTTTCTATGCTATATTGATATTTGGTTCTTAATAAGGTGGGTGCCTCAAGGGGGGATGCACAGAACAACCGAACCTCGGCCTTCAACTGTTCACGGGTATCTCCCTTCCTTATGGTGTAGGAACACTTGAATTGGAGGATTTTAAAGTTCTCTATTTGTCAACTTCTAATGTTTGAAGATGTGAGAACCAAATAATAGGGATTTGTTTGGATTCCTATCCCCTAGATCCTACCTTGACTAAAAAAATTTTTTTGGGACCTCCTGTGGAGGAAAACTTAGTGAGGTTTTATAAATTTTTTAGATGTGGTTGTTTGAGAGATTGGGGGTGTGAACCAATCTCATTTGAATTAAGTGGGAGTGGATAATTCCTTCAAGAAATAGTGGAACATTTCATAATCCCTTTGGAGGAAACCTACTTCAACCTCCACAATTCGAGATGAAATTATGTGAGTGAGTAGAGACTTTGTGTGTGAGAAAGTGATAAAATGTGCCAAATTTTTAATAAATTCGGTGTCACCTTGCAACATGTGGACTTCATGTGGTCCTTACAATTCTTGATTACCTATCTTACTAGATGCCATTGGTACTACCTTGCATAATTTTAAATTCCGTAAGGAACTAGCATGTAGACATATAGGTCCTTACCAATCCTTTAAAATCCCTAATGTGATTTAATCTAAGAAATATTTCAAAAAACTATCCTATATTGTGAACTTGTGGGCATGTATGGGCCCATTACAACAATATTTAAACTCCCCTAGTGATGTAACCTAAGAAAGTAGCTTCAAAAACTATACTGATCTTTGCAACGTGTGGGCATGTATGGGCCCTTACAAATTTAAGATGTTCTAAAAATAAACTAAGAGGATCCCTAGGGGGGATTTGTCCTCTCCTAGAGATTTTGTTTTAAGGGAGATGAAATCTTCCCTCAATCTTTTTTCTGATTCTCAAGATCACTCTATGGTGTGAGAGAAGAACATACTCAATGATTGAAGTTTGATTTCTAGTCCCAATGCAAATGTTTATCTGTGATAGTAAATGATACTATCTTAACTTTTACAATAAAAAAAAAACCATCCATGTGGAAAAATGAGAGAAAAAGAGGAGAAATATGGTTCTTTTTAACCTCCTAAGTGCCTATGTTTTGACTAACCCTTCATGTGGTAAGGGAATCTAAGTGTGGTGCATTTAAAAATTGCATAAACGCAATATTTTGAAGGCTAGGGGCTTTTAAAACATACAAAAAACTCTTACAATGTTGGAATTCTGGACAGATGCACGGGTCACAGTTTAGAAAAAGGTGCATGTGGCGTCAATGCAGAGAGAACTGAGGACCTATTTGGTGCACTGTGCATAAAATGCACTGAGAAACATAGTGTTGTTGGAGAACAATGCTCGGGAGGCGTGCATGTGGGCTGGAAAACCCGCACAAGTTCTGATACACGTCCAAGAGGAAAACATTTGGTGGAATTCTCCTCTTCCAGCTCCAAATTTAACTCTTTGTAGGTAGGTCTAGGGCGGTTATGATCCCTACAAAGAAAAAGGTTAAAAAAGAAGTGCTCAAACAACCCAAATAGGGAGGAAATTGATACCTTATCCCCAGTACAGTCGCTAATTTGTTGTGTCCTTTCCATCACTCCAATGAACAAAAGAAGGGAACCTACAAGTTTAGTTGGGCTTGCTAGATAGGACAAAGGTTAGTGTATAAATCAAATGACTCAATCACATGAAATAAACAAACAACTAAGCTAATAACAACTAAATAAACAAAACTAAAATGCATAAGGAAATTAGAACCAAAATCATTCAAACAATTGACCAATATTCATGCCACCATTGGAGAAATTATATTAGTTGGAAAACACCAAAGATAAAGGGGGACTTATGGATCCCCTCTTCCTCCTAGGGAGGGCTCTTGAGTCCCCTATGTGAACGCTCTTCTTACAAATGGAAAACTAAAGTAAATGGTGAAGAAATCCAAGCTTATTCCCACAACAGGTGAGGTGAATAGCTTAATGAGATGATGCTAGTATGCTCCAAGAAGGAAAGAGGTTCCTTGTAGGAGAATAGATGCAACATAACAATACAATGAGTTTCTTCAATTCATAGTGTACCCATGGCCTCTTTTTATAGAAAATATTTGAGTCATTATCCAAACGGTCTTTAGTGTGAACAAGGGGCCCTTTAGGGCACCCTTAGGTCTTTGACCAACCCCCCGCTCAGATTCGGCTCAGATTTGAGGGTCAAATCGACTTGGGATCTAAACCAGAAGTGGGTGATGGCCTGACAAGAACCATAAATGCATCATTCACAGGAGTGCACGGCTTTTATCGTACACAGTCATGCATCGGGTGCATGTGCGCTCTTTTGGATTCTTTGGCCTACGCATGTGCATGTGCTACCTTTAGTGTTTCTGCACATGTCAATTTTATAACCAGTTGTATAATTTGTTCCTTTTTGGAAATGTTTTTTTTGGGATGCAAGTGAACTAATAGGTGTTTGGAGATGTTGGATTCCTGTAACCATTTGAAGACGAACTTTCAGTGATAACAAACCTCATTCATGCCTTGGAAATCCTCACTTGGAGGAAACTCTTCATTAGTACCTTCAAAATTCACACTTGGAGGAAATTCATAATCATGAACATTGTTGTCTTTAAATTCCCCACTCGGGAAAAAGTGTCCACCATTGTCATTATCATCTTCACTACTTTTAAAATTTCCACTTGAGGGGATTTCTTCATCATTTTCATTTGTTCCTTGGAAATATTCATCGATACCTTGAAACTCTTCACTTGGAGAAAAATTTTCATCACAATCATTTAAACGTTGATCATAGTCTCCACTTTGATGTACATTTTGATTATTTTCATTACTATTAAACTGTTGACTAGTTTTATCACCATCATATTCCTCCTCTTCATAATCGGTGCCTTCAAAGTCATTTGATTTATAACTTTCATGAGGAACATGTTGAATAAAATTTCTTGCACCATGATAAAAATTATGACTAGCCAAGTCACGGTCCTGGTCCGAGCATAAGCCCAATAAGTCTATGGGTCAATTTTTGTTTTTACATATGGGTAAAAAAAATAAAAAAAAATAAATTAGTTTTTATATTCAATGTTGTGTTTTTTAGTTTATTATAATGTGAAAGGCCTAATTTCTTTTATTTTTTTATCTTAATATAGGAAAACGGCAGGAAATAGATTATCTATGAATATATATGGATCACGACCTACAATAATGGAATCCAAAAATGCAAGTGGAACCTCCATGAGTGTTAGGAAAGAAAATGATAGCTTAACACCTAAGCTATCAAAGGCAACGAAGAATGTTAGAGAGTGGAAATTTGTGGAAGGTGAAAACAAAAAAGAATATTATTGGTTTGTTAAAGACAAGGAAGGAAACAATGAAGATCATATATATTTTTATTGTGTCGAATTAGAACATGTGCAAGGAAATTATCAGACACTTGGCTTGTTACGAGATATATGTTTGGTGCCAACCACATATATTGTTTATGCACTTGTCAAATGAGGAAGAAATTATATCAAGTTTAGATATTGTTTCAAATTGAGAAATTCTAACAAGAATGAACATTTTTTAGAATTATGTGCATCCATCGTTGATGACATTGAGAAAGGCAATGTAAGTTTTTTATTTCTATTTTTGTGTCGTTTATTATTTTTAGTATCATGGTAATGTTTTAATTTTATTTAACATGAAAATGTTATATTTTATTTTTACAACATTTTATGAACGACTTTCACATATGCTAGTGGGGATTTACTCTACAGAGAATGATATCATGGATGTTATCAACACTTTTTATATTCAAAATACACAAGAAGGAAGGAAACATAAACAAAAAGTAATGGAGGTTGAACCTGCAAGAGTAGACAAAGAAGAACATGAAAGAAGAAAGAAGAATCATCATTCTAGAAATCCTAAAAGGGTTACATTTGAAAATGAGGAAACTGCAATTGAAGATTTTGTTGAGATTGGTCCCAATGAGGTTATCACTCCTTCTTGCAAAAATAATAGACAAGATAAATGCAAAAGAGCGATGGTTTATGATGAGTCTATTCCTATTGATTATCAAGAAATACTTGATTTAGATGAAACACATTTAAATCATAAGAGGAAGAAAACAAATGTTGATAATGTTCAAGAAGCCATCATTAGCTCAAAGTATTATAGTGAAAATTCTAAAGGTAGTAGAGAACTAATAACACCAGGTGTTGATCTAGAGGATGGTATTATGAAAACAACACAAAATTCCATTTGAAATAGAATGAGGATGGAAATCTTAGTTGATGATGGCCACACATTTCAGTTGAATGTGAAACAAATTTATAAACCTACAGAAGGGCAGGAAAAATATCAAATTAGAAAAACACATCACTTGCACATTCACAATTTCAAAGTATTTATTAGATACAATCCATATGCACATGTGGTTGACTACCTGGTTCTTGTTGACCCAATGGAAGTTCCTAGGAGGGAATAATTTGATAGATCAAAATGTTCTGACTACAAATATTATGTGATTGGAGGAAATCCTTTTGCATATGCTAGAAGAGAACTGATACAAAAATATCCCTATAATCCTATTTTTGAGACAATCAAATGCATAATTTATGCCAGTTTAACAGATTCAAAAGCAAAGTTACTGGCATGGGATCATAACATAGACAATGAGTACAAAATGTCTACGAACTTCATTCAAAGGGTGAGATTTATCCATAATGAATTTTCTGAAATATTCCATGGGGAGAGATCAAATGATGATGTTAAGTTTTAGAAGCAATGTTGTATGGAAATAATATTCCCACTCGATGATGAAAATACAAAAAGAAAAATATCGCAAAGGAAGTGATATATTTAGAGTTGTGGATAACTATTTTCAATTGGGATTTAGAACTGGACATGTATGGGATTTGATAGATGAGATCTTCACCCTATGGGAAAATATTAGTATAAAAAATCAGAGAGTTAAGAAGGCTAAACCATTGATATGTGGCACAAGTAAGACATGTCCTGACATAAAAAATTATTCCTTATGATATGACTATAACACCTTGGAGATCAATACAAGGAGTGAAGGATGATAAACTTATCATAACTATATTATCACATGTTAGGCCAAGAGAATTGTCAATGGAAAAAATGTGTGATGAATTTAAAAAGTAAGTCTGATGAGTTATTGTTATTTATGTTAGGACAAGAAAATTATTTTTTTCAGTTTAGCATATCAATTTAACATTATTTTTGTTTTATTTAGTCACAAGATGTATATGAAAATACAAGAGGAAATGGTCAAGATGTTGAATGAAGAAAGTTGGGATGATGTTAAACTAAATTATTGATCTAGATTTAGGCATGGAATGAATTGATTAACATATTGAATACAATAAACAAAGAGATAGAAAGAATAACACAAATATCCGGTGAACAATATCTTCTATTAAATAATGAAATAGGCTGAAACTGTAAAACTCCAGAGTTGAAACTTGCTCAAATGGTGGTAACTATCTCTGAGAAGAGATGTGGTTGCTACACACATCCGTCTGAGAAGAATGGATTACAATAAGGCTCCATAGGACCTTTTCATATTACTCATGAATGAAAAAACTCTAGACATCCAACAAGCTCACCCTAGAAGGTGAAACACCAAAATTCATGTGGGACCTATGGGTAAATTGGTGTAATTTGGTACCTCAACTTCCTAGGGTGGTAACTTTTGCATATGCCCTCCGTTTTAGGCGCGTGATAGCCCATTGGAAAGGTATTTTAGAGAGCTACACATTCTACATCATATTCCAATTTAGTCTACAGTTTTCCTTTGGAGAGTAAAAAAGACAATGTTTAGGGCCCCAAAACAACCCTGGAAGTACAATAAGATGTGCTAACATGAAAACATACAAAATAATCCAATTGGATTAGGAGAGAGGCCACCTGTATCCATATGGAGAATATGTGAGGCTTCAGGCAGCCCCATCAATGTAGAACTCACAATTATAAAGAAATATAGAAATATGTGTTGAATAAAAAACATACGCGAGGAGCTAGTTGGAATAGAAGGGTGGCCACCAATATCCACCTGGATCAATCCTCCCCCCTTAGGAAGCAATTTTATCCATTGCATTGAGTTCCCCCATAAGGTGAGGAAACTTCTGTTGGATTTGGCCTCGGTTGAGCCACTTGCCTTAGTGTAGGAGTTTCCCTGCCTTGACAACCCAACAAAGATGGATCCGCTACTGGAGAGTTACCTTGACCTGTGTGTCCACTATCTGATTAGTGGATGCTTGTTCTATGTAGTCAGGGTTGAGCTCTATTGGTGTCACCTGTTCGACGATCTCAGAGGTGTCAAATAACGGTGAAAAATATGGTTGAAGGAGTTCCACATTGAATAATGGATGCAAATTGTTGGGCCCAAGATATGATCATTTTCATGACGGTTATTATACACTTTTGCCATATGTATATATCTATTTTTCATATTTTGAAGGTTCTTTTTGAAGAATTTGTTGATAAAATGGTATGATCAGCATAAGGTACGTGTAATTCATGTGTAATGATTAAATCAAGTTTAATTCATCATGTTCTATGATTTCCAAGAGTTAATTCATGTTTTTTTGTTGTTACAGGGAAAAATGAACCATGTTTCCAGTTCCAACACTTGATCCGGTACTTGTTCCAGCACTCGTTCCAATACCCGATCCGACACTCATTCCAACACTCAGTATTGCACAAAAATGCAGGGTGAGTTGGCGGTTATGGCATTGGAAATCAGTGATGAACAAATCAGGCACATGGGTTTTCTTCATAATTGTCCCCTCCAGCTACTGAGCTCCAGAAAACTCAGTTTCAGTTGTTCAAAGAGGGCGATTATTGGCTCGCTCTGTTTCGGTAGTTAGGGCACCATTAATTAAATTTACAATTTTAGAAGTAGTTCGAACCTCCTGTGGTCAACCACTTGGCATGTAAACATTATAAATATTGCTAGGATGATCATAAGAATGTTAAGAAGTAGAATAATTAGCGTGTTAGAGGAAAATATGATTTTGGCTCTGTTTTGCCATTTTCGTTTTGCCAAAATTGTGTAAAACTGTGTTTTTAAGTTTAATGGTGAATACATTTTGCTGAAGTTCATGGTGTGCCTTTGAAGAGTAACCACGACTGTTGGGGGGCCCACTGATAGTCTGGGTAACCATCCTATGTATTTACTTGTTAATTAAATAACATAGATGTATTTTTATTTCTTTTCATGTACATGAATTGTCATTTTGTTTTCTCATTGTATAAATTGTTGTTATAGTTTAATTGTGTTAGTTTCCTTTTGCAGGTTAATATGAAGGAGTTTTGTTAGTATGTAATGAGTTCTTAGTTAGTATAGATAAGCTTAAGCTTAAGCCACAAAACCCCGTGTGATTAAATAATAGACTAGAATTTATGTATGCTGAAATGGATTAGTTAGAGTTTAAAATAGAATTTTAAAACATAGTTTTAATGCATGCTTTCTTTGACAGGGTTTCAATGGATGGGTGGTGTTAGTCTTAGTTTTTATTTTCAGATTTCTTATTTAATTGCTGCTTAGTTTTCATTCTTTAGTTGTTGGTTAGTTTCCCCATTTCATTACTTGTCATATGCTGAAATATTGTTAATTTCTGTTTATAAGCATTTCTCTTTTTGCAAATTTGAATTATTAAATAGAACTAGTTTAGTTTACTTCATGCAATTTATTTCTTAGATCTAGATTGAAATTTCAATTCATAGTTAATTATTGATTTTAGCATAGTATGAACTTGCTTCATTAGCCTAGAATGCAATTGAACTGATTAGAATAGTCTCTTTATATTGTTGATTAATCCATGATAGTTTCTTGCTTTCATAGATTAGAATATAGTTGTATTGTTGTTGTAGATAGATAGACTTTGCTTTGATAGATTAGATAGTAGTTTTCTTATCATAGATTAAGAATTAGTTGTTAATATTTATTGCTTTCAATAGAATAGATTTTCTTTCATGCATTAGAAATAGTTTTGCATTAGGCATTTAGTTCACTTGCCTCTTAGGCTAGATAGTTGTTCAATGAAAATTTTTACTTGTAGTTAGTTGTCTTTGCTTACTTGTCTTGTTCTTTAGTAGGTTAGTTAGTTGTGTTTTCTTACTTGTCTTTTTCTTTAGTAGGTTAGTTAGGTGTCTTTGCTTACTTGTCTATTTGCTTTAATAGGTTAGATATGTGCTTTTTCTTACTTGCTTATTTATTTTCCTTCATAGGGTAGTTTCTCATTGAATGTAGGTTGGCAAGTTAAAGAAGTTTGCTTGTGTCATTTTCTTATTATGATTAGTAGTTTTCTTTTGCTTATTTTTAAACTAGTTTTCTTTACGTAGGGTTTTACTTGCTTTCTTAGGAACTCTCCATCGATCCTTGGCCCAAAAGTACTTAGGTTACCTAGTTTCAAGTAGCTTTTCTCTTTCGTTTTTACTTTCTTTCATGAATAGGCCTAGAGACCCACAAGGTAGATACATCAAATCAAAATCAGACCTTTCAACTAAGGTTCCTTCCAATCTATTTGGGGGAAGGAACGTTCCACTCATACACTTCGTAGACTGATACCGAAAAACATGAGTTAGCTCAACCCAAAGAGCTAAAGAAGTCTCTAAAGAGACTAAAACATAGAGCACTATGCAACAAGAAATTGAAGCATCAATAATAGTGGGACAAGAGGCAAGACCACTCAAGCCTTCTGTAGAACCAAACAATACAACCTTTGTTTTATTACCACCATCAGGAGATCCTAACTTTGTGGACATCATCGTTGTTTGAACCAAGTTTTATCAAATGACAAGATGAATTCAGAAGAAACCATTATCCTAAGGGAACTTTCTCAAATCCTAGCGGTAGTCAGGATTTTTTATTTTTAGGAAGAACACATCTTGACAATAGCCAAGAACTTGTCTACCTCTCCGAAAATATTAGAATAGTCAAGGTCCTATGAGATCAACAATGATTTTCCTTGCCAAAATGCGAAGGAAGATGAAAAATTATGGACTACATCCAGTGGAGAGAAATCATCAAGACCTAAGATTGAGGAGTTCTCAACACCCATCTCAGCGGATCCTTTATGTACTTCGAAAATCAAACATCTAGAAGAAAAGGATCTGCACACCATGATGAAGGAGAGCATAGAAATTACTTCTGATGAACATCAAGATTACATTGAAATTTGGTTTCAAGAGGTCATCAGGCCACAATACTATTCTCTTCTTCAACACCTTCTGAGGCCCAAACAAGTAGGTTGGTTGGTTCTTCATATCCAGGTAATCACTGCGGTAAATTTTTCATACAGAGATATGAGTATGTTTTTTATCTTGCTCCGCACATGGTTACATTAGAAGAGTTCTTACACTTGAATACATATTTTACCTTTCTTTTTAGGTAGGATAGGATAGTAAATAAAAGATGCATGTTGTTAGTTTAGCTTAGAGTCTAATGCAACCTCATTTTACATTTTCTTTTAATAAAATAACTATGAGATACATGTTCCTATGACTTGATCTCATTGATCTCATTATTTTATTATATTTTAGAGTATGGTTTTTGAATTTTTTTTTAGAGATCTCTGTAGGTAATTATTTCACCAAGAGTAGATAGTTTCAAGGAAATATAAAAGAAGGATTCGTCTTCAAAACATTGCTATACTTGAACCTTGTTGTCTACTAAGCATCAAATGAATAATGAATTGTTGTAGTTAGCCATGTTTTTTCAAATATTTTCATATTCTTTTTCTTAAGGCATTTTAAAAAGAAGTTTCTCTTGAAACTCTTCACCACTATACAAGGAACTGGTACCATAACTATCAAGCCTAGAGGTCTCTTGTACAATTTTTCCAAGAAACCCGAGTAAGTCAGTCAAGTGTCTTTATCAAAGAGTAACAAGGAGGTCTAATTAGTGGTTAGTCATGGAAACATCACAATAACTACAAGGGAAGAAAGTGAGTTGAGCCTAGATATAGCTTTCTATTCTTTCTCAATGGTACCATCCACTACACACTAAATAACTTGATTATATCATATCTTTAGATAGGCCATGTCCGCTTAAATACCCCTTACATCAGGACAATTACTAAGGAATATATATAACGGAAAGTCATCCTCTAACATAAATACCATCCCAATAAAAAGAAACAAAAAGTTGTTTTCAGAACTGTCCCCCCCATCTTCTTGCATAAAGAAATCTTATACTAAAATCTTAAAAGATGGAGGGCCAGTCTCTGAGGGTGTAAGATGCTAACCCGTCAGGATACTGAATAGGTTTGCTGGCAGCGGGTACCAGCCTGTGGTATGACTAGGTAAAACTGTCAGAGTACTGAACAAGCTTGCTGGTAGTGGGGCATTCTACCTAGCGAGGATGATAATATAGCAAAAAAAATGATAAATTTAAACTTGTCTTGATGTATGGCATTACTTGTAGACAAAGATGACATGAAATATGTATGGTTAATCTAAGGTTAATGTACTCCATAAACTTGCCACTGGGAACTAACTTTGAGACTATCT
>JZKD02S1772298.1:652958-679090 GCA_000966675.3 Picea glauca
ATCTTTATCTATGGGGAGAACTGACTGGTTTCCTATATTTTTTATTGTGAGGTGTCATAATACATAGGTGTGGGGGAGGGGTTCATGAGTTGGTAAATTATAACATTTCCTAGAAGAAATAAAGCTTTGTGAAAATTCATGTATTTCTTTCATGATACATGTTATTACAACAACAATCATTTTATTTTGAAGTGTTAAACTCCTGTGTGCTATAAATTGTTGTATATGTCCTTCACAGACCACTCTGTTGGTTTATTTTGATTACAGGTTGTTCATTGTAGGTTTGACATTACATATGCAAGTGGATTGAGTGAGCATGGTGGAAAAATCAACAACAATGGAACACTCTTAGCCTGCCTCAAATCCTATTCACTATTTTCGTGGCCTCTTAGGAATCATTGCCTCAACTGCAAAGCTCCCAAGAGTTGGAGATCGTTGATTTAAACACCACCAATTACCAAGAGAAAGCTATAATAGGGTTTTCAAAACTGAATTTCAGAACATCTGTGGATCTAAGGGATACTCCAAGGAGTGGATAAAAGAGGAGCTAATCAACCCTCTCATAGTCATCACCCGATTGATTACATGTGAAGGTAGATATTTTGTCTTTAAAGCCTGTCAATTTCAATTATTAGCTCACTTTCAATTCCATAAGACATTGTAACTTTCCCTTTTACTTCTAAAAGAGTCTTGAGAATATGTCTTCCCAAGTGAGGAATGATGTAACCAATCCCCATAACAACCTATTTTTATCACGACCTTATCAAACTACTTGTGTTAGCCGAGTTGGAAAAATAGGATAAAGCATGGGATGAGTTCATTTATCAATTTGGAAACCCTCATCTTACAATAAAGACTATCAAGAAGACTCTTGATCTAGGGACTGTTACTCCACCCAAACCCTCATGCTCAAACTATTCCTTTACCTGACCAAAAGTTCAAGAAACTTGTTGATACCCCTTCAGCAAAATCGAGAAAGAAGACCAATAATCCTATTTCTAATTCTTGGCATGAGGACGTGCCATATCTTCGGTCTGGGGGGATTTTTCCTGAGCTAAAAACACTACGCATTGCTCATTTGTATAGCAAACCCATGAGAAGAGGATGTAGGATTTCTGTCAAAATTCTGTCATACTGTCTTTTTACAATGTCTTGGGATATTATATCATCATTTGTTTGTATTGGTATGATAAATTATATACTACTAACATCATTATGTGTGTTATAAGCTTGTTGTGCATTTTTTTATACTTAACTACTCTTTGTGACAAATACAAAGCAATAACAACTGCTAAATACTTACTGCCATTTGTATTACAAGATTATGAAAAGAGGAACAATTGTTTGAATTGTTACATATCGATGAAAGGAAATAAAAATTCTCCTGATTCACCATGCCTACCAGTACAAACCAAGCCTTTTGTTAGTATTTTTCAGTTCTGTCAATCACCAGTGATCAAATTTACTCTTTCATGTGATTGATAGGGTTATTAGGTCAAATTGTTATATTTTCAAAATAAAATTCTCAAATACAATTTGACATATCTTGGTTGTAAAATTTCCATTGGTGTGTCTAGGTGTCAATACTACTCCCTCCACTCATCCAAGGTCATAAATATTCATCATGGTCATATCATCATTCCTTGTCATAAATTTTCAGATAATTGTCTTCGTCAAAGTTCTACTTCAAAATTGGTTTTTGAATTAAGGAAGATTAATTTGACAAAAGTGAGAGAGGTTTTTGTCAATAATATACCAATAAACAAAAACCCCCTTCAGTTTATGCACAAGATGTATCATTTGAGAGAAATTCCCCAAATACAGTCGCTATAGGAGGGTTTTCTGCACATTTGGACAATTTGACTTCAAGTCAGTTTTTCAGAGGGTTGGAGAAGGAATTTGTAGTGCTTGATGGTTCCATTGTGTAGAAGACATTATAAAATTTTCAAATATACCACTTTAAGCCCAAAATACCTCTGGGAAGGCCTCCAAAATCCATATCAAAGACCACGCTGCACTTCTGCTAAGAGCACGCTATGCTTCTGCAAGTTTTGAGTAACCAACTTCAAGATGGGATTCTGAACCAATGAGAAAGTAATTTTGAAACCTGTAGGAGTTTTTTGTTCATAACATACCAAAACAAAATAACCACTCTCATTTTTTGAATATACGTTATGGTTTGGGATATATTCTATCATCTTAAAGGCCTATACTTTCAGAAAATAAAACACTCTGTTTTTCCTGTTTTAGACATGTTTTCTTTTCGTGTTTTCCTAACAACTGGAAGTGAATTTTTGAAAACCAACAGAGGTTTTTATCAAGGACATATTAAAATACAATAAACTCTCTCATTTTCCAAATATACGTTATGGTTTTGGATATATTCAATTCTCTTAGAGGCCTAGTTTTTCAGGAAATAAAACACTTTGTTTTTCCTGTTTTAGTCATGTTTTCTTGGTGTGTTTTCCTAACAATTGAAAGTGAATTTTTGAAAACCAAGAGAGGTTTTTGTCAAGAACATATTCAAAAAAAAAAAAGTCTCTTAGTTTTTACACAGGTTTTACTACCTTGTAGTTATAGGTGTCACTTTAATACCTATTTTTCACAAGTCCGCCAGGCCAGAATTGTTGTGTTTATGGGAAGTCACTTTTGGAACTAATTTTGCAGAGGTAAAATTGTTTTTTTGCATGGTTTAAAAGATCAAGGGTATAAAATACATCTCAAGTCTTCCTTATATGTCATCAACAGCCTCCAAAAACTCCAAACCCTATAGTTCAAACTTAGAGATCATGAAACACTGAGTTGTCATTTACGCCATGATAATGTTATCCTACAACCCAAGATGAATTCTCTACAACGTTAGGTTGATGATATTAACTGCCACCAATAATAGTCTCTGTATGCAATTGAAACACCATGGAAATTCTAATTCAAAATCCCTCGGGCAAGAGGGAGAAGCTTCTAAATCTAATCCACCCCCTCCTTCGTAAGTTTAGTCATAAAGGGAAATTTCTTTTTGTTTGTAGTGGGACCTGCAAAATCTTAGGTGTGGGGGTAATGTTGGGCCCGAGATATGCTCATTTTCATGACAGTTATTATACACTTTTTCCATATGTATATATGTGTTTTTCATCTTTTGAAGGATCTTTTTGAAGAATTTGATGATAAAATGGTATGATCAGGATAAGGTATGTGTAATTCATGTTTAATGATTAAATCAAGTTTAATTCATCATGTTCTATGATTTCCAAGAGTTAATTCATGTTTTTTTGTTGTTACATGGAAAAACATACCATGTTTTCAGTTTCGACACTTGATCTAGTACTCGTTCCAGCACTCGTTCTGGTACTTGATCCTACACTCATTCCAACACTCAGTATTGCACAAAAATGCAGGGTGAGTTGGCAGTTATGGCATTGGCGGCCAGTGATGGACAAATAAGGTACATGGGTTTTCTTCATAATTGTCCCCTCCAGCTACTGAGCTCTAGACAACTCAGTTTTAGTTGTTCAAAGAGGGAGATTATTGGCTCGCTCTGTTTCAACAGTTAGGGCACCATTAATGAAATTGACCAATTTGATAAGTGGTTCGAACCTCCTGTGGTCGACCACTTGGCTTGTAAACATTATAAATACTGCTAGGATGATCATAATATTGTTTAGAAGTAGAAGAATTAGTGTGTTAGAGGCAAATACGATTTTGGCTTTGTTTTTCCATTTTCGTTTTGCCAGAATTGTGTAAAACTGTGTTTTTAAGTTTTAATGGTGAATACGTTTTGCTGAAGTTCGTGGTGTGCCTTTGAAGAGTAACCACGACTGCTGGGGGGCCCACCGACAGTTTGGGTAACCATCCTATGTATTTACTTGTGAATTAAATAACATAGATGTATTTTTATTTCTTTTCCTGTATATGAATTGTCATTTCATTTTCTCATTGTATAAATTGTTGTTATAGTTTAATTGTGTTAGTTTCCTTTTGCAGGTTAACATGACAGAGCTTTGTTAGTATGCAATGAGTTCTTAGTTAGTATAGATAAGCTTAAGCTTAAGCCACTAACCCCCATGTGATTAAATAATAGACTAGAATTTATGTATGCTGAAATGGATTAGTTAGAGTTTAAAATAGAATTTTAAAACATAGTTTTAACGCATGCTTTCTTTGATAGGGTTTCGATGGATGGGTAGTGTTAGTCTTAGTTTTTATTTTCAGATTGCTTATTTAATTGCTTCTTAGTTTTCCTTCTTTAGTTGTTGGTTAGTTTCCCCATTTCATTACTTGTCATATGCTGGAATATTGTTAATTTCATTTTATAAGCATTTCTCTTTTTGCAAATTTGAATTATTAAATAGAACTAGTTTAGTTTACTTCATGCAATTTCTTTCTTAGACCTAGATTGCAATTTCAATTCATAGTTAATTATTGAGTTTAGCATAGTATGAACTTGCTTCATTAGTCTAGAATGCAATTGAATTTATTAGAATAGTCTCTTTATATTGTTGATTAATGCATGGTAGTTTCTTTCTTTCATAGATTAGAATATAGTTGTATTGTTGTCGTAGATAGATATACTTTGCTTTGATAGATTAGATAGTAGTTTTCTTATCATAGATTAATAATTAGTTGTTAATCTTTACTCCTTTCAATAGAATAGATTTCCTTTCATGCATTGCATTGAGCATTTAGATTTCCTTTCACTCATTAGAAATAGTTTTGCATTAGGCATTTAGTTCACTTGCCTCTTAGGCTAGATAGTTGTTCAATGAGAAGTTTTACTTGCAATAGTTAGTTTCCTTTGCTTACTTGTCTTTTTCTTTAGTAGGTTAGTTAGGTGCCTTTTCTTACTTGTCTTTTTCTTTAGTAGGTTAGTTAGGTGTTTTTTCTTACTTGTCTATTTGCTTTAATAGGTTAGATAAGTTCTTTTTCTTACTTGCTTATTCATTTGCCTTCATAGGGTAGTTGCTCATTGATTGTAGGTTGGAAAGTTAAAGAAGTTTGCTTGTGTCATTTTCTTATTATGCTTAGTAGTTTTCTTTTTCTTATTGTTAAACTAGTTTGCTTTACATAGGGTTTTACTTGCTTTCTTAGGAACTATCCATCGATCCTTGGCCCAAAAGTACTTAGGTTACCTAGTTTCAAGTTGCTTAGTCGGGTTTGCTAATTAGATAGGTTTTCTTGAGTAGATTAGCCCTTGATAATTGATTTCATTAGTTAGACTATAATCCTACCAGCCCTTCTACCTTTGGCATATATTTTTCTACAACTCTAAGTTTACTTACCCTGGGTTGACAATTTAATTGAGGGTTTTTAGTGTGTTTTTAGTGCATATATAAAACCCATCACAAACCAAAGACGAATGGAGAGTTGAGCTCAAAATAATTTCTATCCACAACCTTGGTGATCGTGTAAGGACCATAACGAAGTGGGCTAAGCTTCTAATGGGGCCCGATGAGACGCTCCTTCTACAAATGTAAGAAGACTTTTTCACAAACCTGAAACTGGTGCAGTACCTTTTGTTGATCATGGCGTTGATTGTACTTAGTATTGGATGTCTGCAAAATATCCTGGAGGTGTTGGTGAATGTGTTGAATCCTCTCAGTGAATCTGATGGCTTTGCTGATTGTAGATTTATCAGGGAAAGAGTCTGTCTGTGTGGTGGCAAGAGGAAGTGAAACATCAATGGGTCCTAAGGGTTGGAATCCTAGACACACCTAAAATGGGTTATGGCTAGTGGAACTATGGAAATCCTTGTTGTAACTGTGTTGGACATATGGGAGACTCTTTTCCCATGTACGAGGATGATTAGAATTGTACATGTGCAGAATGTGCACAATCATCCGATTGATGACCTCATTTTGGCCATTGGCTTGGGGGTGGAAAGAAGTAGATTTTGTGAGATTGGTGTCCATTAAAGACCAGAGACTCGACCAAAAAGTGTTAAGGAACCTATTGTCTCAGTCAGAGATGATAGTTTGTGGTATATCAAAGTGGAGCCAAACTCGTTCGAAGAAGAGCTTGGGAATATCTGCTACTATGACATTATTCTTACAGGATGTGAGGATGATCATCTTCAAAAATCGATCAACGACCACAAACATGTAGTCATTTCCAAGCTTGGTGGATGAAAAACCAAACATGTAATCCATGGAGATGGATTCCCACAGATTCTCGGGAATATGAAGAAGGATGTATAAGCCTTGATTTTTGATGGTTGTCATGGAAATGGCACAGGCAATGCAATACATGATATACTTGTTGACATCATGTCAAAGTTTTGGCCAATAAAAATGTTTCTGAAGAATGACCATAGTTTTATCTACGCCAAAATGTCCTGCCACTTGACTGTAGTGGGATTCCCAAATAAGTTTTGCACGCTCACTTGTAGAAACACGGAGATGGCCCATGTGGCATAAGAGTCAATACTGAATTTGAAAATCAGTGAAAGTGGCACATGTACCCAAGATCTTATATGTGGTGGAGAAGTTCGGATCTTGCTAGTAAAGTTGGGGCCACTTCGATGTTTCATGTCCACAAGAACGGAGCATAGTGGTGAGTGCAACCATAGGAGGTCGACTAAGGCATTCAGTGAAATGATTGGAGATACCTTCCTTATACTTGATCTTGATATGAAATTGTTCCAGGTAGGTGGACCACTTCTGATGCTGGTCATTCTGCAATTTCCCATGTTTTTGTATGAACTGCAGTGTGTATGATCGTCTCTTTCCCCAGAATGTAATGTTTCAATTGACGACAAGATTGTACAGTGGAATACATTTCCTTTTCATAGGTGGGGTATTTTTAGACAACATCAGAGAGTGTCTCACTATGATATGCCACTAGATGCCTGTGATGAGTGAGAATTGTGCCTACAACATAGTTAGATGCATCAATCTCAATTTGGAATGGTTGTTGCAGATCGGGAAAGGATATTACTGGAGTTGAGAATGAATGATGTTTAATATCATCGAATGCTCATTTTTTCTCCTTCCACCACACAAAATTGGCCCTACCACTTCCCTTGTTCACCTGGCTGAGGGCCCATGCAATATTGGAAAATCCCAACACAAACTGTCGGTAGAAATTAGCTAGTCCCAAGAAGCTTTGAAGCTCGATCAGTAAGGTCGGGGCTATACAGTCGCAGATGACTTGGATCTTGTCTAGATCAACATGTACCCCATTCTCATCAACAATGTAGCCCAGGTATTGGACCATGTTCATGCCAAAAGAGCATTTTTTCAAGTTGGCATAAAGCTTGTGCTACCGCATAGTGCCCAAAACCTGTTGAATATGTCGCATGTGATCCTCCCACGTTCTGCTGAAGATGAGGACGTCATCCAAATATACTACCACAAAGGAGTTGGTGAAGGGTATCAATACATCATCCATAAACCTCATGAAAGTGGTTGGCACAATTTTTAAGCCAAAGGGCATGACTAGAAATTTGTAGAGGCCTTCTTTAAACCTTAAGGATCTCTTCCAGAAATCAGTTGGTTCGATGGGAACCCAATGGTAGCCAAAATTCAAGTCAATATTGCTGAAGAAATTCCCCCCGTTGAGTTGTTCAAGAAGGTCATCAATCCTAGGAATGTGGTAGTGGTTCCTAATTGCGATTTTTTTTAAGGCTCTGTAATCAATGTAGAGTCGCCAAGACCCATCCTTCTTCGACACCAGTACAATCGAGCTTTCGCAAGGGGAGGAGCTAGGTCTGATCTTTCCCTTTTGAAGAAGCTCTTGGATCTGGCACCTGATTTCTTCATTCTCCATCAATGAGAACCAATAGACTGGTACATTAGGTAGAGGTGCGTAGGGGGTTAGATCAATTGGATTATTGACTTGAAAGTGTGTCAATACCCCTGTAGGTGAGGCGAATATGTCTATGTATTCTTCTAGGATCCCATCCACTTGCTTCTGATGCAAAGAGAGGCATTGTGTATAGGCCACAAATGTGGTGATGAACTTCGTCTTACTATGAGCACAGATCACACAGAAGACGAACTTGCCGGCCTATGAAATGACCTTACTGCATTGCTTAACTAAAGATTAAAGAAATAGCAGTAGGCGGTGCCACCTCTAGGATCATGTACAATTGTCTACCCAAAGTAATAATAACACTATGGTTTCTAGACTCATACACATCATAGTGCTTCCATAAATATGGTTGTCCTAAAAGAAGATCACAAACTTCAAGGGGAGAAATATCACACAGTACCTCAGCTTTGAAAGGCTTGATGATGTAGTGTAGACGACACTATTAGCTGACACAGAGATCTATTCCTTGACGAAGCTAGCCGATTGTGTAGGGATACAATTGTGGTGTCATTGGAAGGTTCAGCTGCTTGACAACCTCTGCTAAAATCAAGTTTTTCTGACTATCATTGTCGAAAATGAAATAAATCAGAGCCCCCTTGACCCACATATGCGAGTGAAAGAGGTGTTACCCTTCCTCTGGTTCTTCTGGTTCACTTGTATGGACTTTGGTGGTAGCGACTATGGAACTGGTTTCAACATAGATAATCCACTTCCCTCCTTTGGGATTTGACTCAAAATCAGAACCGACCTCTAACTCTGAAGCCTTTAGCTCGACCACGAGGGACTGCTTGGAGTGACATTCATTGGTGTTGTGCCAATGACGTTTATGGTACTCACACCATTTTCCCGTGTCCTTCTTCGTCTTCTCGTTGCCCTTCTTATGTTGCGGCTTAGATGGATTATCCTGAGGGAGACCATCTCAAATTGGTCTCTTGCTGTGTGGGTTGGGGTTTCCTTTTCCTTGCTTCGAATTTGAGTGGTTTGCAGATCCAAACTCTTGTCCTTTCTGCTTAATTTTTTGCTCGATATTAACAACGTATCTATAATCCGTTCCCAATGAGTTGATGTCCAGAAAATCCATTTATGTTTGAATGTATCTATGAAAACAACTGCGATATTTGAGAACCAGATGACACTCAGAATATTTGATACCTAATTTGGTGTGTAGGGTATGGAAAATATTGGTGAATTCTGGTACTTTCTAGTCCCTTTCTTGATGTAGAGTGGTCCATCTGGTGTACTGGTCCTCGTATCTTCCAATAGGGTAGTACTATTCTTTAATGGCATCCCGGAAAGAATCCCATGTAGGGGCCACCACAAAAATTGCAGATTCCTCTATGAACCTTTGCTCAGAGTAAGTATCGCACCAGTCTTTAACATGGGGAACGACCTTGAGGAGTGAAAATGTGATATTTTCGCTATCGAAAAAATTGTGGACCGAAAAATATCCTTCGAGTATATTCAACCATTTATCTACAACATCTACATCTATCAATCCTTTAAATAATGGAATATCAAAATTTACTTGTACCTTGAAGGGGGTTGCATGGCCTCTTAATGAAGATGCTTCTCCCATGGGAAACCATCAAAGGATCTATGTGAAGTTGTCCATCATTTCATTCCTTTTTCATGTGAGGGATTCCTTGAGCAACATTTTAATAGGATCTACTGCTCCATCATATTTATTTTCGTCTCCCATGGGTTGTTGTCGGGATCGATGTGACCGATCTAGTAATGGCTTGATTGGTTTGAGTCCCAACTTCTTGTACCTAGACCTTGTCAGGGACATGCATGAAGAAACATAAATCAAGAGAAGACCCCTATGATACCACTGATTTGGATTTAGGAGGGGAACAAACTGATTAATAGACTGAATACAATAAACACAGAGATAGGAAGAATAACACATATATCCATTGAAAATATCTTCTATTATATAATGAAATAGGTTGAAATTGTAAAAATACAGAACTAAAACTTGCTTGAATGGTGGTATCTATCTCTGAGAAGAGATGTGGCTTCTACGTTCATCCTTCTGAGAAGATTGGATTACAATGAGGCTGCAGAGGCCCTTTTCATATTACTCATGAATTCCAAAACCCTAGACATCCAACAACCTTACCCTAGAAGGTGAAATGTCAAAATTCATGTGGGCCCTATGCGTAAGTTGGTGTAATTTGGTACCTCAACTTCATAGGGTTGTAAATTTTGCATACGACCTCCATTTTAGGCACGTGATAGCTTGTTGGAAAGGTATTTCAGAGAAATACACATTCCACCATCAGACTCTGACTCTGTTTACATTCTGACTGTGGCGAGTAAAAAAAAACAATGTTTAGGGCCCCAAAACATCCTTGGAAGTACAAGAAGATGTGATAACATGAAAACATACAAAATAATCCAGCTGGATCAGGCGAGAAGCCACCCATATCCACCGGTAGAAGTTTTGAGGCTTTAGACAACCCCATAATTGTAGAACTCACAATTATAAAAATTATAGAAAGACGTGTTGAATAAAAAACGAACATGAGGAGACAGTTGGAATAAGTGGGTGGCCACCAATATCCACCTAGATCAATCCTCCTCCCTTAGGAATAAATGGTCTCCATTGTGTTGCGTTCCCCCATCAGGTGAGGAAACTTCTGCTAGATTTCACCCCGAGTGAGCCACTTTCCTTGGTGTAGAGTTGCCTTGCCTTGACAACCTGATGAAGCTTGATCTACTACTGGAGAGTTCCCTTGACCTGTGTGTCCACTATATGATTGGTGGGTTCTTGTTCCATGCATTTAGTGTTGATCTCTATTGGTGTCAGCTTTTCGGCGATCTCAAAGGTTTCCAATAACGATGGAAAATATGGCCGAAGGAGGTCCACATTTAATATTGGATGCAACCAAGGAAGGGTGGAGTTCTGAGCTCAAAATAATTTCTACCCATAGCCTTAGTTATAGTGTAAGGCCCATAACAAAGTGGGCGAAGTTTCCAGTGGGGCCCGGTGAAACACCTTCTACAAATGTAACCAGACTTTGTCGCCAACCTGGAACTGGTGTGGTACCCTGTGTTGATCATGTCACTTCTTGTACTTAGGATTGGATCTCTACAAAATATCCTGGACCTATTGGTGGATGTGTTGAATCCTCTCAATGAATCTGGTGGCTTTGTCAATCGTAGACTGATCATGGGAATATTTTTTCTGTGCGGTGGAGAGAGGAAGTGAAACATCAATGGGTCCCAAGGGTTGGAATCCCAGACCCACTTGAAATGGGCTATAGATTATGGAACTATGGGGAGGCCTATTGTAACTATGTTGGACATATGGGAGACTCTCATCCCATGTACGAGGATGCTTAAAATTGTAAATGAGAAGGATGTGCACAATCATCCAATTGACAACCTCGGTTTGGCCATTGGTTTCAGGGTGGAAAGAAGTGGATTTTGTGAGATTGGTGTCCAACAAAGACCAAAGACTCAACCAAAAGGTGTTGAGGAAACTGCTATCTCAGTCGAAGATGATGGTCTGTGGTATCCCAAAGTGAACCCAAAATCGTTTGAAGAAGATCTTGGCACTATCTTTCGCTGTGACATTCTTCTTACAGGCTGTGAGGATGGACATCTTCGAAAGCTGATCAACTACCACAAACACACATTTATTTCTATGCTTGGTGGACGACAAACCAGACATGTAATCCATGGAGATGAATACCCATGGATTATAGGGAATATGAAGAGGGGTGTATAAGCCTTTCTTCTTGATGGCTGGCTTGGCAATGGCATAGGTAGTGCAAGATATGATATACTTGTTGACCTCTTGTCGAAGTTTTGGCCAATAAAAATGTTTTTGAAGAACAACCACAATTTTCTCTACGCCAAAATGTCCTGCCACTCGACTATAGTGGGATTGCCAAATCAACTTTTCATGCTCACTTGTAGGAACACAAAGATGGAACAAGTGGCATAAGAGTCCATCTTGAATGTGAAAATAAGTGACAATGGCTCCTGTACCCAAGAGTTGATATGTGGTGGAAAAGTTCGGATCTTGCTGGTAAATTTGGGGCCACTCCGATGTTTCATGTCCATGGGAATGGAGCACAATGGTGAGTACATCCATAGGAGGCCAACTGAGGCAGTCAGTGACATGATTGGAGATACCTATCTTATAATTGATTTTGATATGGAATTTCTTTAGGTAGGTGGACCACCTCTAATGGCAGCCGTTTTTCAATTTCCCCTGTGTCTGTATGAACTGCAAAGGCTTGTGATCAATGTGTATCATCATCTCTTTCCCCATAATGTAATGTTTCCATTGATGACATGATTGTACAATGGAATAAATTTCCTTGTCATAGGTGGGGTATTTCTGGACAATATTGAAGAGTATCTCACTATGGTATTCCACTGGATGCTTGTGTTGAGTGAGAATTGTGCCCACAGTATAGTTAGATGCATCGGTATCAATATCGAATGGTTGTTTCATATCGAGAAAGGAGAGTACTGGAGCTAAGCACAAATGATATTTTAGATCATCAATTTCTCATTGTTTCTCTTTTCCCCATACGAACTTGGCCCTACCACTTCCCTTGGTCACCTAGCTAAGGCCCCATGCAATATGGGAGAATCCCAACATGAACCATTGATGGAAATTGGATAGTCCCAATAAGATTCGAAGATCGGTCAGTTTGGTTGGGGCTAGAAAATAATAGATGACTTGGATCTTAGATGGATCAACATGTACCCCATGCTCGTCAACAATGTATCCTAGGTATTGGACCTTGTTCATGCCAAAAGATCATTTTTCCAAGGTGGAATAAAGCTTGTGCTACCACAGAGTGCTCAAAACTTGTTGAATATGCTGCATGTTCTCCTCCCATGTTCTGTTGAAGATGAGGATTCCATCCAAATATACTACCACAAAGGAGTTGGTGAAGGGTCTCAGTACACCATCCATCAACCTCATGAAAGTGGATGGTGCATTTATTTAGCCAAAGGGCATGACTAGCCATTCATAGAGACCTTCTTTAGACTTGAATGTTGTCTTCTAGACATCATTTGTTTCGATGGGAACCCGGTGGTAGCCAGACTTCAGGTCAATATTTTTGAATTACCTGGCCCCATTGAGTTGGTAAAGAAGGTCATCAATCCTGGGAATGGGGTAGTGGTTCCTAACTGTGATTTTGTTTAAGGCTATGTAATCAATGCAAAGTTGCCAAATCCTATCCTTATTCTGCACCAATACAGTCAGGCTTCCACAAGGGGAGGAGTTGGGCCTTATGTGCCACTTTTGAAGAAGGTCTTGGATCTAACTCCTAATTTCTTCATTCTCCATCAACGAGCATAAATAGATTGGTCCATTAGGTAGAGGTGTGTCTGGGGTCAGATCAATTGGATGCTTGACTTAGCAGTGTGTTGGTACCCTTGTAGGTGAGGTGAATATGTCTCTGTATTCTTCCACGATCCTGTCCACTTTCTTCTGCTGCAAAGAGAGGCATTGTGTATATGCCACATATGTGGCGAGGACCTTCTTCTTACTGAGAACGGATCACAAATAAGATGAAATTCCTAGTATGTGAAATGACCTTACTACATTGCTTAGCAAAGATTAAAGAAATAGCAGTAGGCGATGCCACCTCAGGGATCCTATATAATTTTCTACCCAAAGTAATAATAACAATGCGGGGTATAGACTCATACACAACATGACACTTCCACAAATATGGTTGTCCTAAAATAACATCACAAACTTCAAGGGGAGAAATATCATACAATACCTCATCTTTGAAAATCTTGATGTCGTAGGGAAGACGACACTATTGGCTGACACAAATATCTCTTCCTTGGCAAAGCCAACCGATGGTGTAGGGTTGCGAGTGCGGTGTCATTGGCACATTCAGACACTTGATAAACTCTGTTGAAATTAGGTTCTTCTGACTACCACTACTTACAATGAAATGAATCAGAGCCCCATTGACCCACATCTGCGAGTGAAAGAGGGGTTTCCCTTCCTCTATTTCTTCGGGTTCATTTGGCTAGACTTTGGCGGTAGCGATCGTGGAACTCAATTCAACATCGATAATACACTTCCCTCCTTTAGGATTTGACTAGGAATCAAAATCGACCTCTGACTCGAAAGCCTTCAACTCTTCCACGAGGGACTTCTTGGAGCGACATTCCTCGGTGTTGTGCTAAGGAATTTTATGGTACTCACACCATTTTCTCATGTCCTTCTTCATCTTCTCATTTCTCTTCTTATGTTGTGGCTTAGATGGGTTGTCCCAAGGGCGGCCATCTCAACTTGGTCCCTTGTTGTGTGGGTTGGGGTTGCCTTTTGTAATGACCCCCATTGTTATGACAACATGTGACACATAACCAATGAAATATATATATATATATATATATATATATATTAAAAGAAGGAAATTAACAACGACAACAGTCAATCCACACAACTCGATGACAAACACAACACACACAATTCAAGAAAAATAAAAACATAATGACCTAGCATACTAGCACATCAAGAAAATGGAAGCAACATAAGATAATCAGTCAGAAAAAAAATAGAAATGACTACCCGCCCGTCCTACCCTACAAGGTTAGGACCTCTAGGACACATAAGCAACACTCAAGCCCAGGTTCCCATCGATTTTCACTATTTAAGGTCTCAAGGCTGGCGAGTGTTCTAAGGAACAAGGAGGTGTCTACATCCCACCTGACACACGCAAGATCACACCTACTAAGATAAAAGACAACATCAATCAACCAACCACAACAACTTCGATGAACATTAACTAGAACCTTCCTGACAAGCTAGAGACAATCACAATAATGTTACAATGAGTACAACCTTACTTAAAAAAAAACAACATCAACCACAGTAGGATGCGCATGATTCAAGTTAGGTTTGTATGTGCATGTAGATCAACCTGCGTAATGACCCAGTCTTAAGGTATCATGTCACCACCTTGCGACCGAGGTGCTAGGGACCCACATGTAAACAAAATTATTCCAAACCTTCTACCAAACATAAAATCTAATGCACCTGAAATATGCTGGCACTAACATACATTGTTACTCAAGATGGTTTTTTAAAGATGTAAATAAAAGAGAAAGTGTTGAAGGTGAAGAACTTCTAGTTTGTAAAATCCCAGTCTAACTTCTATAATCTTTTTTTATTCCATTAAAATTCTTATCCTTAAAACAAGGTCTTAGTAAATGTTTATACATATTATGAAACTGATATCGAATCAAAGAGTTCTAGATAATGTAAAGAAAAGAACCATGAACAAACATAATTTTTGGTAAGGTGAAGGACAAGGTTCTAAATGATCAAGGGGAAAGGGAATGTGTCAAAAAGAAGACATTTATGGTTGCAAAACTACAACCCAAAATTTACAACCCTTTTCAATAGCAATTGTTGTATTAGACATCCACAAATTATAAACATTGAGGACCCATTATCTTTATATCAACAGGAAAGACCAAATTAGGATAGAGGCGAATAGTCAGTATATCCCCAAATGTGGATTTGGTTTATAAATCATTAACCACATTATGCAAGAACACAAATTGGTGTTATCAATATTAAATAAAATATTATAACTATTGTTTCTTCCTTTTAAAAAGGTGCTCATATACATATTACAAATGTAATACCAGTTTTGAATAATTCGAGATAGCAAATAAAATCCCTGTGTAGTATTGATTGGAGTTTAATGGCAATAAACATATATGTGTAGTAATAACTACAATTCAATAGCAATAAATTTTTTGGTGTTATTCACTTCTAAAAGAAAACATTTCCAAATTGCAAAAATACTGCCAGCTCTTAACCACTCAATAATTAAACAAAACAAAACATTTCCAATTACATGATGTTGCCAGTTCTTAACCACTCCATAATTAAATATTCTAGGTGTTTATAGAACTATGTTAAATAATAATAAAATTTTGTGTACCTGCATCAAATCGTGGGGTGGTTATTAAATGAATGGGTAAGATCCGAGCGTAGATAGACCACGAATTGGGTGCATCCATTATCACTGCACAATTTTAAAAATTTGTTGTGTGTTTAATCAAGGGAATTAAAAGTTGGGTGCATGTAACCCCAGGTTTTAGAATTAGAACTGTTCACCTGCCAACTATCATTAAATAGAGACTCACTAAAAACAAACAATATTTTAAAATCAAAACCACTGAGTAGAAATAAAAACTGTCCAAGAAAACTCATAAAATTGCGGGTAAAAAGGGGCAAGAAAACTCGAAATAGAAGACTTAAATTAAGCTAAGGAAGATAACATAGAAATGAATAAATATTTACCTCCTATGCACATAGCACATGTTTGAGCCAACTTGGTTCTCTCTATCTCTTGGAAGGGGAAAACCCTACAATTATAGCCGTCATTTTCATAAGGGAAATTCCCCCAAGCCTAGGGAGATAGAAGACATGGATTGAAAAATGAAAATCATCACGAATTTTGCTTGGAACACATCTCATCTGGAGAAACTTGTCTTTTTATCCTTGAGGGTCAAATAGTTCTGAAAATGGTCGTGTTATTTCTATATTAAAGCATGCATTTCAAGTATTAATGTTGTAAGGAAGACATGGAATGGGATACAAGAAAGTTCCATAACTTAGGACCCTGATATGGGATTGAAGCTGAATCACCATTTTAATTTGGAAATGAAAAAAAAAACAATAAGAAACTAAATTGGGTGAAGTAGCTTGAAATTTGTTGGGCAAGGGAGTAAGGGCATCGAGCTCAGAACTTGTCCCAAAACACAAAGTAAAGAAACAAAAATTGTAGAAGGAAAAAAACACAATAATCGCAGAGAAATAAAATGTTTGTTGAACTTGAGAGACATCCCCAAATCATTGTGTGGAAACATGATTTTGCAGTGAATAAATCACAATAATCGCAGAGGCTATGGAGGGAATAAACTCCCAGGAGATAATTCCTTGACAAGTAGAGAAAATATCCTACACTTATTATCCATGCATAGGAAAGCAGGGCTTTTGAAACTAAATCTTTAACACTGGAGTGAACGATAGTGGATTCGGCTCTGGGCCAACTACTCAGGCATAGAATAATAACTTAAAGGATAAAGGAACATAAGATAAAAACACAAATCTGCATCCAGACCTTCTCCGTGAAGAACAAAATGATGAAAAAAAAGAAATCAAGGAATAAAGAAAACGCAGGAAGGAGATACAAGAGAGCGAGCAAGGTTTTGAGTTTGGGGCTCATTCTGGCCATGGAAAATTAGACAATAATTCATAAATAAAATATACCGTGGATAGAAAGGTTTCTTACAGGATGAATCAAGCGACAAGGGAATTACATTGAAAACATAATTCTCAAGGAATCCCTAAGCAGACCTACATTATTACCAAAATTCGAAAGAAAACCATTTCTATCCTACACAATAGTTCTTCCAATGTGATTATGTATGTACAAATAGTTTTCTTTTTCTTCTGTCAGATTACCATTACAAATTATGATTTTACAAAAAATAATCTGTTACAATGACTGTAGAAATACATGTGCAATGAAAGCTCATGGAAATGAAATTGTCATCCGAATATAGTAAAATAAACAAGTGTAAATTAAATTTTATTACAAGTAACAACTTTAATAGGCGTTACTTTACCGACGATGACGAGGAGGCGAATATGTCCTCCCGCGCATTTGTTCCATCCAAATCTCGCTTGCCGACTGATGAGACCTCACCGGTACCTCCGAGCCAATTCTAGGGGTACTCTTCTTCCCCATGAGCTCCCCAAGCCGCAAAGGGGCATTGCACACGATACCAGAGAATGCTAGCACCCATATCGCCTTGCAAGGTCGAGATACCACTCGTTACCTGGGCTAGGTATCCCAAATCCCACAAGAGAAAGTTCAGTTAGGATGAAATTTTAGCAGCATAATGTTATGCAAGACAGATGTGATCCACACTCCTTCTCTGCCATGCTTTCTATAGAGTATTTTTATTCATTAGTTTCCCAAAACCCTCATTAAATTCCTTTTTCATTTAATTAATTTCTAAAAACCTCCCCCATACACATGTCGCTCGATCCCCCAGTTGCACCAGAAAATCAATTTTATTAATTAATTAAATTTGTTTATTTCCCTCACCCACCTAAAATCATTCCCGAAAACACTCCTCGGTGTCCCATTATTCCCTTACAATTCTTAAATGACTTACGCCCTACTTAACTCCTAGTTGAGTTCACAAATAGAAAGTTCCAAAGGCTATAATCCTTAGTAAGTTAGACATTCCCCTTTTTCTTTAAGTTTCCCCTTTTCTTTAGGTTTCCCTTTTTCTTAAAGTTTCCATTTTTTATAACTAAGTTCAGAATTAGTAGGTTTAGACAAAAATAGCTAATACCCCTTTTATTAATTAAACCTTTATTAAAATTTCAACTTTAATTATTAATGCTTGAATTTTCTTTACCCCCTACCTATTATATGTCTAATTAGTTGTTTTTTGTTCTAAGGTTCTACTCAAACCTAGGTTTTTAATTCACTAGGCTTGGTGACGGTTCTTAAGGGAAAAATTAGTTATTAAACTTATCACATCAGTCATTTTGAGGCCGACCAGGTCCCAAGGAGGCATAGTTTTCTAGGAACTAGGTTTATTAACTTACTAGTTAAAATCACGACGTGCCCTTCAAGATGCACTGCGTGCTCCAAGGGTGCCACTGACCTCTCTCTGTTTTCTTTACACGATGTTCCCTTCAAGACACACTATGTGCTCCAAAGGTGTCACTCGCTTCTTGACTGAATTTGGTAGATGTCAAACCCCTTGAGTCAATACTTTGTCAGGTGATCTTGTGGGAGACTAAGGGCCTTTAAGGAATAAGGACCCTGCCTTATTGCGTGCCCCTTAGAATCATTGTGAGCGACTTTCACAGTCTTCCCTCACAACATCGTGGGTATTCTCAAACTAGTTAATTGTTAGCCTACAGTTTGAGCATGATGGGAGTGCTAGTAGGATATGGCATGGATGTTGCCACAACTCTCCCTCAATATCTCTAGTTGTCATGCATGACCTCTTTACTCCAAATGTGAGTCTGGTTGGCAATCTATCGTCATCCTACATCCATCAATGAATCATTTAATAAAAAACAATCAACATCATAATATCTAATCATATGTCACATCAACAAAATTTAAACCCTAACTTTCCACTCCCAGACTCGATCAAGAGTCCAATGGGTTTCATCAATTCCTCGACATCCTCAACATCTAGAGTCCTGCACGCTCAGGAGAACCCAATCAATAACACCTGTCTATGTAAATACAATAAAATAACATATCATCAAATCCACAATATCTCATAATCATAATCAAAACAACCAATAGTATAATGACCTGGATCACTTGCGCACAAGTGTCCTCAAAGAATAAGTTTTCTCAGTGTGCATAAGAGAGGGATGTTACATACACCTCCTCTTGTTTTAAACTTTGTCCCAAAGTTCCACAGTATGTAAGTGCCAAAATAAATTGTATCATAATATCATAGGTCTAGCTATCAAACAAAAATGGAAACTGCTGACGCATATCATATGCGTCCTCCCAGGTCGCTAGTGCGGACTATAGTTGTCCCACTGGAACTTGACTTGATCTACTGTTTGACGTCGTAGCTGTCGAATGTGATGGTCCAGGATGCATATTGGATCCACTGTGAGTGCACCCTCATCTGATACCTGCAAGGAACTCATGTCAATAAAATGTGTATGATCACTAATATAATGTCTCAAAACAGATACGCGAAAAACATTGTGCATATGCCTCAAAGAATCAGGCAAGGCTAGTCGATAGGTGATGGGCCCCTTCTTTTCCATAATCGAGAAGGGTCCCATGAACCTAGGAGAGATTTTATCACCCTTTCCAAACTTGATCAAACTCTTATGTTGTTTCACTTGCAAGAATACTTGATCACTAACTTCATAACTATGGTCGACATGACGTGCATCGACATAACTCTTATGTCGATCCCGCACTTCCTTGATCCTTTGTCTTGTTGTTTGCATTTGATATTCCATTTCTTGGATCACTTCTAGTCCCACCAGGACCCTATCCTCAAATTGATCCCAAATCAAAGGCGTCCAATACAGTTACCCGTAAAGAAATGCGAAAGGTGCCATCTTAATGGTGCTTTGATAACTGTTGTTATATGCGAATTATACCAATGGAAACAATTCTTCACAACGATTTTGTTGGCCCATCATGTACATACGCAACATATCTTCCAAGATTTGGTTTTTGTTCTTGGTCTTCCCATCTATTTCCAGGTGATATGAGTTACTAAATTTAAGTATGGTTCCCAAGGCCTCTTGGAAACTAGTCCAAAATTGTCCTATAAACATTGATCCTCTATCAGATATAATCCTGTTAGGCAGGCCATGCAACCTCACTACCTTTCTGATGAAAAATATAGCTATGTCAGGTGCCTGAGACATCGTATGAATAGGAATAAAATGAGCACTCTTCATCATAGTGTGGACTACCACAAAAATTGAGTTGTGTCTCCTTGTCGTCAAGGGCAATCCAACAATGAAATCCATCGAAATGACCTCCCTTTTGATTCCGAAATAATGTGTGGTTGTAGTAATCCTGCCAGATGTTTGTGTTCATCCTTCACCTACTGAATTATATACATTTTTCCACATAGTTGACTATGTCTGCCTTCATTCCTTTCCAGAATAATAAGGGTTTAAGGTCTACCCTCATCTTCGTGACTTCGGGATGAGCCATATACACTACTCTATGAGCCTTGTTTAGGATCAAACTCCTCAACTTGTCATTGGGTGGTACATAAATTTGATTTTTAAATCTCAATAATCTATCATCGTCCAACGTAAATCCTTCAAATCTTGGTACCGTCATTGTGTTTTTTCTGATAAAATCATTGACCTCTTTGTACCAGTCATCGTCGTGCTGTGAAATTAGAATATTTTCACATAGATTCGTCTAAAGAGGCATCACCAAAAATATGTGTGGTCTCTGACTCAACACATCAACCACTCTGTTCATTCTTCCCTTTATGTAAGTAATCTTGAAATCGTACTCTTTAAGAAATTCTGACCAACGTCATTGTTGCGCGTTCAAGTCTCTTTGTGTAAAGATGTGTTGTAGTCCATAGTGGTCCATTTTTAGTTCAAATTTCTGTCTAATTAGGTAATGTATCCAAACTCTCAAGGAATATACAATGGCTAAAAAATCCCAATCCTGCATCGCATAGTTCTCCTCATTCCTTCTCAACTTTCTCGAGATTTAAGTGATCACTCGACCGTCTTGAATCAAGACTCTTCTTAAGCCTTCCTTGGATGAATTAGTGCATACCAAGAATTCTATGTCCATGTCAAGGACCCTTAGTATCGGTGTTGTTGTCAACAAATCCTTGAGCCTCCGAAATGTCTCCACGCATTTCTCGGTCCACACAAACTTCTTGTTCTTCTTCTGCAATTCTGTGATCGGATTTTCTATCTTCGAAAAACCCTCGATGAAATGTCGATAGTATCCTGATAAACCCATGAAGCTACGCACTTATGGGACATTTGTCGGGATAGGTGTTATAACCCTAATTTTCACTAGACATGCTTACCTAACATTAGGCCATCTCATATGACTTCTTTACCAAGACAATACTGAAAACCTCTTCTTAAAAACACCCTTTTTAAGGCCCACACCCCCTGCTCCACTACAACCCGAGTGTACACTCTAGCTGACTCACTACAACCCACGTGTACCTACAAAAGCACGAAAAATGGAAAGTTGCTAACGGAACACAAAACTTTGGGTAAGTTAACTAAACCTTTTGGCTTTGCATGGCCAATCATCAGACCAAATACCTAGCTCCTTCTAGCCTATAAAATAAGGGGTAAGGGTCCCATTTGAAAGGAGGAGAGTTGAAGAGGAGCCCGGGACCAGTTTCGAAGAGCAGCGCCGACCACATATTGTAAGTTTACTCTTGTGAAGATTAATACAAAAAAGAATACTTTTCCCGTCCCACCATATCATGTGTTTGAGTGGAATTTTTATTTGATGATATTGTCACAACTAAACCAACAATTAGTATATGAAATACGTGTTCATAGCTTTTTGTTTGTTCAGGTGTGAATTCATTTCAGCTTTGGGAGGAGGCTTTCAATCAAAGATCGAGTGAAAGAAAATGGATCGACATCAAACGAAGGACTTAAGGTAGAGTTACCGAATCTCATTTACACCTTTGTATTGCATGAATGTGGGGTTTTGTGTTGGGAGAATAGGTAAGAGTAGAAGCCTTTGAAATGGTCATTTTTTGCATGCATGATTAGAGCCCTTAAATGCTAAGTCCATAGGATGGATTCCCACCCACAACAAAATTGGTGACCACATTAGGGATATCTAGGGTTTTCTGGGAGTCCTTTTTGGGTATTTTTAAAAAAAATGGTTTTATTACTTGTTTTTAGAGTTTCTTCAAAAGTCAGAGCTAGCAGGGATTCTAGTCTTCCATACCAGTTCTTCCTGCTTACTTTGCTTGGATGCATTTTCTTTTATAGGAAGTCACAGAGGTACACACATCCTGTATAAGGCTTGCATGTGTGTACACGTGCCGAACCTTCACATAGCCCATGTGGACATGCTAGCTAATGAAGTGACACTAGCGTGGTTAAGTTCAGAATTTTTTTATTAAAGAGGTAGTCATCCTCTTCCCTGTCAGAAGTGATCCTTCTTAGAGGTTTTCTGAAACTCATTCTAGTCTCTTTTTTTGCAGTTTGTAGCTTAGTTACCACTTCAAATTGGTTTTGTTCTATGAAATTTTCCTTGGATTTTTTTTCTTTTCTGACAAAGTAAGTTTCTGAGTTTTCAAGAGATTCTGGTTCTCAATACCAGTGGTCTCTACCAGTGTTTGATTCCTTATATTTTCATTTTTTTGAAGAGTTGTAGAGGTACACGCAGCCTCCATAAGGGTTGCATGCGTGTACACACACTCTGACCTTTTACAAATCGTGTGCACATGCTAGTTATTGAACTGTCAGCTGCGTGCCTATTGAGAAATTTTTTGTTCAAGGAGAGGCAGTCATCCTTTTCCTTTTCAAAATTTATACCCCTCAGGGTTGTTGGTCTATGTCATAGCAGTCAACAACTTAGGTATGATCACATCAATAACTTTCTTTTTCATTAAAAAGTTTTCCTAATTTTTTTTTCTTTCATAGGGTTTTTAAAAAAGTGTGAGAGTCTGTTTTCACTAGTTTGTGTGTTATTGTCAGTGACTCTTTGCGATCTGCGCTTAGGCCAGAAGTTTTCTTGGTCTTTACTTGTCGTCATTTTTCCTTTTTTTCTTTGTGAGCATTAAATAAAAAAAAAAAAAAACTCTTTTATTTCTTGGTTTGGTTAAGTAGTTATTGGTTTACATTAATAACCAGGAAATTTTTTTCTTTCAGAAGTTCTTGGATATTTACTTAGGACAATAAGTAGCTCGTAGTCGAGCGAAATCTTGTTTCGAGTTTGCTGTTCAAATATCTTGGAAAAAAAATTAGTTTGAAAAGTTGATTAAGAATTGTGTCAAGAAGAAGTTATTTTGTTTCTAGCTTTCTGTTTATTTTTCTTTCGTCTCTCAAACATCATTAGTTTCACTTTCATAACATTTGACTTAATACAAGCCATAAAAAATTAACGATTAATTAAAATCAACTAGACTTTATGTTTGTAGGATCCATCAATTAGTCTACGCTAGAGCCTTAATTTAGGTTGGAGAGGAAACTCTTCATGGCTGCAAAACACACATAAGAGTTTGTGCTAGTGAGTGTTAAAAGTCCAGTATCGTGAAAGTTATCCGAGACCCCCCTCTAACAAAGGGGCTAAACACAAGGTCACCTGCGGAAAGGTAGCAAAGATAACCCCTCCAAAGTCGGATCAATCGTAGTGGAGAACACATATAGAGGGATTGTCTTGGGATTCCGTCGATTTCATTTTCCATGGAGCTTCATGGGTCTTGAATCTGTTCGAGGTCCTTAGTTGTCTTAAATACCACTTTCTTTCGATACCCTTGATAGGTTTCGGGCTCAATACCCTGCTCATTGTGGTCTACCTGACTGTCGACTGTACCTGTTTGGTGACTGTTCACACGTTGGCAACCTGGTTACCTATCTTTTTTAGAGACATACACAAGTGACTGCGGGGGTATACCGCAGTACCTAGGACATACATCGGGCCACTCTTTGCAGAGTATACCCAGAGCGTGATTTTGTGTTCGAGTTGTACTTGCACCAGTAATTTTCTCTAGTGTTGGTTGTTGTAACTGTTCTTCCAACTAGTTTAGTGTTTGCTTGTTTTATCTTGTAGGGTATTTTTTCTAGTGTGTGTTGTTTTTGAATGAATAGAAAGCCCTAGTGTGTCTTTGACCTTCTCACACAGTGGAGGATCATAAGCTCCACCAGTCACAAAGGATTTTTGGCCTGCCACCAGTTACACTGGAGCCACCCCCACCACCGCTAAGGCGAAAGCTAGACCAAGAAGGGTCTTTTGAAGCAACTGGGTCGCAAGTAATTGTGATCGATCAACATCCAGAGGAACCAACTATTTCAGACCTTGGAGAAAAATCTCTTGGTCCACCCAAAACTCCAACCACTAATCTTTCAACACCCCTCATTGTACATATTTATCCTTACGGGTGCCAGATAGTGTAACACGTAGCAATGGAAACAAATGTTACCACTTCTTCTGGGAATTCTTCTATTCCCACTTCAGCTGTCCCCACAGGGGGTGTTCCACCTCCTAACCCACCATCGTTGGTCTGAGCCACCATGGTATCGACTACCTCTACCTTGATTAGTGGTTCGATCCCATCTTTGGTGGCGACCACTGCTCCTTTCACAAAGAGTGTGACAGGCCCTCTGTTCTCATATGGGATGCCTAGCTCAGGTACAAACCCTATACTATCCTACTCCACTTTACAGACTTTAGGTCTGGGGGTAGGGAGCTCTAACGCTCCTCTACAAGGACCCATGGGGGGTACTTCGGCTCCCTTTAATTCTTTCCCTTACGGGGGAGGTCATATACCTCCTTCGTCCCCTTCGCTTGGCAGTACCCACCAACAATCCACCGAGCCAAACACACACCATAGTTCATTTAGAGTAGGGATTCAAGGACCACCTTCTCATAATATGTCGGTAGGGTCAACACCTTTTTCTTTGTTCGGTGTGTTTGGTAACAACGCTTTCTCGTCAGCTTCTTTCCCGACTAGGGGCAACCTTGGTTATGGCCAACCTAATCTTATGTAGGGTACTATTCCTACACAGGGGGCAAACCTAGTAACTTCTTTCGCATCAAGACCTTGGAATTCTTTGCAAGGATCAGTTCCCTCGTCAGGAATGCTGATCTGGGGCAAATATTTTCACAACCAATGGAACCCCGGGCAAGGTGCAGTACCTATTCCCATGGGATCGACATGGGGAAACCCTTTCCAAAGTCCTTTTAATTTAATGCACGCCAAACCATCTACATCTTATTTCAGGAATTAGCCGATGATGTCTCCTCAAATGTAAAATACGTACGTTAGTCATGGCCATGGTTTTTACCAGAACCCCGACCAACAAACCAACTTTTCTTGGCAACCTGGTGCCAGTCAAACTCCAGGCCCCTTTTTCCATGGTTATCACCAACAACCCAAACTACCTTTCCTGGAAACCTTACACTTGCCAGACTTAACAAGGTTGTTGAATGACCCTATTTGTCACAATCCGCGTTGACCCCCCATGCCGACGAAGTTTTATTTCAGACATACCAAAGTTCTAAGCCAAGCCTAACGAAGATCCATGAGATCATGTGACTAATTTTCACCTTTGGTGCTCATCTAATTCGTTGAAAGACGAATCCAAACAATTGTGATTGTTTCAATGTACTGTCATTGGGAATTCTGTGAAATGGTACATTGAGCTCGACCGCTCAAGATAATCATCCTTCAACAAATTGGCTATGGCTTTCCTAAACCATTTCCAATTACTTGTGATATATAATGCTGGCACATAATTGTTGTCCAATTTCAAACAGACAAAGGCGAACCATATCTCTGATCACATTTGAGAATGGAGACGTCGAAAGTGTTTGATTAAGGTGCCAATCCCACCAACATTTCTGCTTGAGTGGTTCCTTAAGTCTTTGGTCCCATAGTTATCCAAAGAGTCCAGGGATGATTTTAGGGGATACATTTCGCTCATGGGCTAATTTCCCATGGTTTTTCCAAAAACGAGATTCGCTATTTTAAAAATGATTCGCCCAAATTCTATAGGATAAAATTATTTTACCTTAAAAATCGCCAAAATTTTATAAAAACTATATAAAATA
>JZKD02S1772298.1:679099-710915 GCA_000966675.3 Picea glauca
TTGAATATTTTTACAAAAATATCACCAAACATTTATAGTTGACATATGAAGGATTAGTAAGATTCGCCAAGGTTTCTACATTTTAAAATAAATTTCCATCCTTAAAATCATCCCTGCCAAAGACGTCGTGACTTCGGGATTGTTTTCTGAAGAAGATGCAATAATGAGAGCTCAATAGCTTGAGCTAATCTATTCTCAGTCCGGTCTACTATACAAGATCTTTCCAGATGCGCCATGATCAATACTTGATAAAACCAGATAGAGAGTTGGACCACATGCTGATGGTATTTTTGGTTCAGCACAAACAAATCCCGCTGAACAACTGACGAAACAATTGCAACAATTGTCTATCCAACAAATAGTGGCCAGCTAGACTACTGTTCTAGCTTCTCCCTCTACCCAAACGTCATATGTACAAACTGTGCAATGGACCAATCCGAAGGACACCCAGCAACTCGATGGCAAGAAAAAACAATGTAAGAATGGTAAGGGGGATAATAAACCCACTAATAATACTGGCGGAGACAACACCGAAAAAAGGAAGTCGAGGTATCCATGTAATCTATGTATGGAAGATCACTCGACTCACCAATGCTCTCGGATTGCAGAGGCCCAAAATTTATTATCACAGTAGCAGCCGACTGTGTTAACAAACCCTTTTCAACATGGCCAAAATCTAACTCAAGCCTCTACAAGCACAAAAGGGGGCAACCAAGGACCTCCTCCATCGTCAAGCAATCCTGCATCCGCGAATGTGTATATGATGAAAGGTGATGCTTATATATCGACTAGAGTGCATGATTACAGCAAGCCAAGCACCTTTGAGAAGGGTAAAGAAGCTGAAACCCCATCTCTTCCTCTCCAGATCGAGAAGACGTTGGGCGAAACCAAGGCACGCATCCCAAAAGGTGAATTTAAGAAATCTTCTCACAACTCAAATGCAAGGGCCACCCAAAACTACTCTGTGGTGGAGGATTTGTCTCAAACCCCTTGTGCGATGTCTGCTTTGGAAGTCCTCCAAAGATTCCCTTCCTAGAGAAAGGCTCTGTTAGCCACTTTAGGATCCGCTAAGACTTGTAATCTGGGTATGATCATGCTTGATACAACCAACTTAAGAGCTCATCTCCCTTACCACGTAGCATTCTAGATAGTAGTGGCTTACACCACGAAAAATTTTAATCGAAACATTTTCTGCACAGTGGTTGATGAGGGTGCCTCAACATGTGTAATGTCTTTGGCATGTTGGAAGGCCATTGGCCAACTCATTTTGTCTCTGTCACCTACTCTTCTTACCGCTTTCAAAGGTCGTTCATTCCGAGCATAGATAGACCACGAATTGGGTGCATCCATTATCACTGCGCAATTTTAAAAATTTGTTGTGTGTTTAATCAAGGGAATTAAAAGTTGGGTGCTTGTAACCCTAGGTTTCATAATTAGAACTGTTCACCAGCCAACTATCCTTAAATGAAGACTCACCAAAACCAAACAATATTATAAAATTGAAATCGTTGATTAGAAATAAAAACTGTCCAAGAAAACTCAGAAAATCACAGGTAAAAAGGGGCAAGAAAACTCGAAATAGTAGACTTAAATGAAGCCAAGGAAGATAACATAGAAATGACTGAAGAGTTACCTCCTATGAACATCACACATGGTCGAGTCAACTTGGTTCTCTTTGTCTCTTCAAATGGAAAAACCCTACAATTATAGCCGTCATTTTCATAAGGGAAATTCCCCCGAGCCTAGGGAGATAGAAGACATGGATTGAAAAACGAAAATCATCACGATTTGATCGCAATGCATCTCATCTGGATAAACTTGTCTTTTTATCCTTGAGGGTCGAATAATTCTCAAACTGGTCGCGTTATTTCTATATCTCTTTCATTCTTGGAATATATGAGGATATCATCTAGAAAGACTTGTACAAAGTGGTCTAAGTACTTCCGAAATACACCATTCATGAGGCTCATGAATACTGTTGGCGCATTGGTCAATCCGAAAGGTACTAAAACAAACTCGTAATGCCCAAACCTAGTTCGAAAGGAAGTTTTAGGAATATCGCCTTCCTTAATCCTCAAGTGGTGATACCTTGATTGAAAATCAATTTTTGAGAATATCACTGCTCCTTTCATCTGATCAAAGAGATCATCTATCCATGGAATTGGTTACCTATTTTTCACTGTAGCATGATGCAATTCCCTGTAATCTATACACAGTCGTAAGGGACCATCCTTCTTCTTCACAAAAAGTTACTGGTGCACCCCAAGGTGAGACACTGGGCCTTATTAGCCCTAATTCGAGTAACTCTTTCAATTGCATCTGCAACTCACAAAGTTCTGGTGCTTTCATCCTATATGGAGTCTTGGAAATTGGTTCTGCACTAGGTGTTATCTCAATAGTAAAATCAAGCTCCCTCTCAGGAGGTAACCCTGAAAACTTGTTCAGAAAAACATCCTTAAATTCTGAAAATACTGGGTACTGATCCAAGGAGGGTCCTTTCCTTTCATTCACTTCTTTTGGGTTGTTTCAGATTCTTGGTCATTTACAGAAAATGAGGTCAGTAAAATACAAACTAGACCAACTTAATTGCAAAAGAGTTTATAGAATAAAGTTTTCTTGTGGCAAATGCTACATTGGAGAAACATGCCGCTCTGTTCACACTAGGATTAAAGAGCATGGTGCTAACATTAAGAATGGACGAAATCGTACCTCAACATTATCCGAACACTCTCTCACAACAAAGAATCATGTACGCTTAGAAGACACCAAAATCTTATCAAAATAAGACCACCTCCTTAAACGCCGAATTAGAGAAGATATTGAAATCATTAAGAATCCCAATAACCTAAATAGAGACAATGAACTCGAGATGAGTGATAGTTGGATTCCTCTCATCTGAGAAAGAAGACAATAAAATCTTGAACCCTAGGACTTAAGAACCACACCGTTCTCTAAATTTCCTTTTCTAGGTCTTAACCTTTCTCTCCCCCAGGTTTTTAGAATTAATTTAATAACTTAACTTACTTAATTAATACCAATAAATTCATTTCTTAATCCTCTATAATTTATGTTACCACTTTTAATTTAATTCTAATTTGGACCTAAACTAACATTATTATTATTATCACCACCAATTGAATTAAACCTTATTTCAACCTAACCTAGCATTTAACATTAATAATAATACTCATTTCATTGGATTAACAAATTAAATTATTATTATTATTATTTTATCATAGCTCACCACTTAAGTATTAATTGAACAATTAAAGTATTAATTTAACAATTAATTTATTATAGATAGATTTAATTTAAGAATTATTTTTTAAACCCAAGGGTTTCACCTAGCCGACTTTAGGCAATCCTCCACTCCATTTTTTTTTTATAATTTTTTTTTGGTAATTTTTAGTAAACCCTAGTGTCTCTCTTAGCCGACCTTAGGTTACTCCACTCCACTTTAGTATTTATTAGGGTTCCTCTCATGTTTTTCCTTAAGCTTTTATGTTTTGAATATGGATCCTGTTGTGGATCCGAAACGTCGACATGCAAAAAAATAAATACCGAGGTTCTTCCAAAGAATTATGAACCTCCTATTATACCCTAACTATTCACCACAACATGCGTCAAACTCCCGCTACTCTACAAGGACCTTTAACCTTTATAAATTATAAAAATAACACTATTACATTCATTAATCATATGGGTACAAACTCACTATTATAACTTTATAATGTTAATTTAATTATCAGGTTTACTAATAAATCATTAAAGTAAATAAATAAATTAACTTAATTATTTAGATTAACCTTTTCATTTTTCATTAAATTAAAAACTCTTATATACTTCTTTATTCAATTACTATTAATAATAACCCCCTTTTTTTATGTGTATTATTATTATTATATATATTTTTTAAATTTACAAAATAGTATTACTACTTACAATTAAAATAATAAAAATCTTGAAAATAATAATATTATTATTGACTAGTTAGAGTGTTTATAAAAATTAAATATATTGAAATTAAAATATATACAAAATATGTGAGCTTAATATTTGGATGAGAAACAAGGCATTTATTGATAGAACTACAACACCCGAGACCATGCCGGTAGCCTTTAAGGTCGGGCTCTTGCATGAGACCCACGTGCCCAACCCAGGCTCTCAGTACCTAAACCTTAAACTTTCACTAGTCCATCCTGCATTTTCCCTCAAGTGGCTTGTTTTTATTTTCTTCTTGACTGTGGCCACCCATGCTTCCCTCGCTGGTTCCTCTCTTGGTATTTTGGATCAAGTCTCAGGCTTGGTCTGAGATTGTATGGTGTGTTATGCACAAAGGGCGCATTGGGCAAAGAATTCTCCTCGTGGGCTCATTCCTTCGGCTTGGATCTTTGTTTTAATCCTGGGTGTGTTGTGCACATTATACTCTCCTCTCCTCGATGGCTGAACGCTTGGTTCTTGATCTTGACGCTCTGTGCTTTCTTAAAGGCCTGGATCTTGGTGCTCAGCTTGTAAACTTGGATATTGGGTGATGCATAGAACACTCAACCTTGCCCCTGTGGGCTTCTTCTCCATGTGGCTTTGTGCTTTGGCGCTAGGTTTTTAATTTTTGTGTGGTGTAAGTAATAGCGCCATCGTGGGCTCCTCCTCCATGTGACTCTGTTTAGTGATTTTTTGAAAGCGTTGAGTTTGGAGGAGAGGTCTCAGGTTCAAGAAACATGCTCGGTTCAATTGTAGTCGGCCTTTGGTGAAGGAACTATGCTTGTGGGAGAGGTCTCCGTTTCAATTTTCTATTATACAGTGGTCATACTCCTAGGCTCCAACGCATAGCCTCCCATCGAAGGTCCCGAGTTCGAATCCTTCGAACTTTTCTCGGTCAGTCCAACTTTGCGATGGTGCAGCCCGTTGGGGAGGTATCCGGTTCGAAACCCAAATGCTGCATAACTTTTGCTGGCAGGCTGGTGCCCATCCTTTGTGAAGAATCTTCTCGGTGGGAGGTCGTGGGAATTGATTTGGTGTTGGGAAAAAAAAACGGCCAGTAGAGAAGCATATGCTCCCATGGGCTCGTCCCTTGTGGTTTGATCTGATGCTCGATGCTCAGGCGCTTGGTATCGACTGACTTGTGTTGTGTAACCTGTGGTAGGTGCTGCTAAACAACAAGTCGGTGGCTCCGAGCCCCGAGCTTAGGTGCTAGATTTGGCTTGACTTATGTTGTTGTTAACCTGTGTGGGTGTAAGTCCTTGTGCACTGGGTCTTTGGTGCCTTGGTAATTGGAAAAAATGTGTGGTGTATTGGCAAGCGGGCTTTGTTAGAACCTTTGGTGCACTTGGTAATTGGTGCTAACTTGTGTTGTGTTGTTGTGTTAGGTTCCTGGCTCAACAACTCATGGAATGTTCTTTAATACTTTGAGATTAGACCTACCTAATTTTTTTTTGTTTAACTCTGATGTGTGGTTTATGTGTAGGCTTTCGTGTTGTGGTTGAAGGTCGTGTGGGGTTACAGATAAGCCTTTTGAGCTAAGCAATGACTGTCCATTGTGTATGGCACAATGGGTTTTGATAATGGCACAACTATTATGCCCAACCTACCAGACTAATCATATTTAACTCATACCTAACACCGACCACACACTGAAGTAGATGCTTGCTACTGAAATTTATTGAACATAGAATCTTGATTCTAATCATATATTTATCTGGTTATAAAAAGTGCAGAATCTTGAGAGGTCAATGCACTGTAAAAAAAGAAAATAAATGAGAAAAAAGAAAAAAATTTGCATTTCCATAATTGTTTTAAAGAAGGTATAATATTAGCGAATATATTTCCCCCACACATACATTCTGCACTAATTTCAGCCAAATCTATAGGTATCCCTATTATTTATTATTTATCAATGTATTCTATTAATTTTTTTTTTAATCATATTGCTCTAGTTTACATCTCAATATATATATATTTTTAAACTGATATTTATTACTTTTCTGGTTACATACATCTCAGTATTTAAAAAAAATAAAAAATAATATTTATTTCTTTTCTCTGTCTCTCTTGCAGGTGAAAATTGTTTTTTAGCAGGTAGTTCTGCAATAAAAACAACAGGCTAAACAAGAGACTAGAACAGGCTACGCAAGCTAGATATATTTTGTTGCTATACTCTCTCCTCATCGAGATTTCAATTTCTTAAGTAGTTTTATTTAGTGGGTCATTTATGGGTTATCCTTGAGGGTTTAAGGCCTATAAATAATGGTTTCTAGGTTGTAAATAATGGTTTCTATGTTGTAGGTTACATCCTATCTTAGAAATTGGTCTACACAGGAATTGGTTTGCACAACTAGGTGGTTGTTCAAGCCCTAGGTTCCAGTTTTGAAACCGGGATCTGATACCATGTGTAAGGCCCTTTACTAAGGATTTAAATTTAAATAGTAAATTTGTAATCTAAATTACTTTTCTTTTCTTGAACATGAAATCTAATTTCTATTTTTGTTTGCATTACAACAAATCTATCTAATTTATGTTGAAGTACTAGCAAATTTAATCAGTTTAGATATCAAATTCGCAAATGGTCACAAACAGATTACACAACATAACTTTCATTCTTAACAAAATTAATACTGGTAAAATACCTCTTGAAGAAGAAGTTTGTCCCTTTCTTTCCTGTTGTTGCAAACTACTTGAAACTTCATGAAAACTGAATCTTTTCCTCCCATCCAGCTAGGAATAGAGCCTCTCTGGTTCCCTAGATCCAAGAACCCTTGCGGTTTCCTGCCCCCCAGAGCCCAAAATCCCCAGCAACTCTGGTTCCCCCTTGACATATCTGCAACAAGATCCTCATCAAAACCACAACAAGCTCCTCAACAAAACCACCACCAGATCCTCAAAATAGAGCCCGTAATACAATCCTCCTCTAGAAAAATAATGCTCCACCCTTGCCTTAACCTCCCCTCCCATCATTCATCGCCTTCTTCCTTCCTTTAATTATCAACTGCCCTCCCTCAATTAGGTGTCAACCACCTTATCCCCTTTTCATTAATGGGTTGATCTTCCGATTCAAAATAATAATTAATAATTTATTAAATTGGATTTTATTAAACAAATATTTAATCATGAAATTAATTAATTAATTAGGGTTGTTACAAATAGAAGTTGCTTTGGCGGACTAAGTGACCATCATTAGCTCATTATGAAGTCAAAAAGAATGAAAAATCAAGTTGCTCGTATCGCATATTCCCTGCAACTCTTATCATTTGTGCTTCACACACTCCGAAGTGTACCCGTTGCACATATGTGTTGCAAACATATTCAAGCTTGATTCAAAACCTCTAGTCACGATGGATTCAGTTTCCCCTAGAACGTTTTCATCTCTCTCTTGCCCGATTATAAATTCTGAGTGCTCTGCATGTATTTTGTTCACCAACCGATTTTATGCACTACCTATAATTCTTCTTGCAAGCCTAGGTAGATTCAGATCAATGCCTTTGGCCCATGTCAAATTCATCATGCATAGAACGAATGCATGTTGCACCATGAAGACATCCAAGAACATAAGGAAATGTGCACGAAGTGGTAGGAATGCTAGCCCCGAGCCTCAAATCATGACGTTGGTCATCAAAGATATGGAGTTCAGGGCATCTTTTGAGTAGGTTGGATGCATGATTTTTTGCAGAAAAATCCAGGGATTCAACATAAAACTAGTATATCCATTCACACTCAGGTTCGATGGGTCTCGTGTTTTAATCACAGGTGTCACTTTCTAGGTGATAGAGGAAACTATGTCGGCTGCGAAAGATATCCCTTCACACGATGAAAGGTGGTTTAAAGGAATGCCTTTGGACGCGTGGTGTTACGAAGACTTCATCAAGCAAGATTGTTTAGGTCGAAAATTCGAAATGGGCATTCCAAGTAGATATTTGCAAGGGCCTTTTCGGAAACTCATGGAAGTAATTAGGAAGTATTTCACCTGTGAGGGAAGGTTTGACATAATAAATTCACATCACATTAGATTGTTGATGCATGTCACAGGGAGGAGATTGTTAAATATGCCCTTTTTCTTGCACCAAAGCCTCCGATAAATGGAAGACAATGACTGACATGAAGTAGATCATATGAACAGGAAAATATCGCATGTCTTTCTGATTAAATTACTGATGGTGGAGGAGTTAAGGCGATTGGGAAATAACTGGGATTCATTTATACTGGTATCAGGCCTCCCCAAGGATCCAAAAGGAGATTCCCCTCAACTTGCAGAAAGTGTAACATCACACTGCATGGAGGCTAAAGCAGGAAGGGCTATGGAGAAATGAAGGGTGTTGGAATTACCGCCCCCCCAAGAACAAATACCCCAGAGAAGGGGCAAGCCAAGGAAAAACAAGGAAGTCAGGGAGACCCATGTCCCGAGCGAGCCACATGCAAAGTCAGGCATCGAAGAATTACTCATGCGTGTTATTCAACTGGAGCCCGTCGAAGGCACAAGTCAAGAAAAATGGGGTAGAAGGAGGAGTATAGACACCGAAAGCACATATGTTTGTGAGCCATTGTAGTAGCTGAAGCAAGAACAACTCGCTATTTTTGATCTATACCAGGAAAATAGAGAGTGGAGACAATAGTTAGCAGAAAATACCCACGAAGTATCAAAATCATAAGGTCATGAGGGAAACATGACTTGGATAAAGAGACAACTTAGGGAAGCGCAAGATATGATCATACATATGCGTGAAGCACAAATGGTTTCATAAGAAAGGAATGTGAAGAACTTCAGGGAATGTGAACCGACCATGGAGAAAGTCTACATGGCTCTCGCCAGTGCGCAGAAGAATCTCAAAGGGAACGTGGTTCTACAAAGGCAAGTGATGAACCTGAAAAGGTGAAATTGGTATCTCATGAGTAATATTTGAGTATCCAAAATGTGAACGAGACTGGATGCATGATCGACTGACTTCGTTTTTTGTCCCCCTAGATGTGGCGTAGACTTGGACTCTAACCGATACCCACGTAGAAAATATACGATGTGCAATGATTCAATCTCATTCATTGAAAGGACATGTGTATGTTATACATGTGACAGTTTGAAGAGTGGCATTTTTCCCTAGATGGGATCATCATTTTGGAGGCACATGCAATGGTTTGTAGTCACCTGCCACATGCATGCACCAACAAACAATCACACGACAGAGATCAAAACTATTACAATGTGTGGTAGGAGTCTGACAGAACACTTGATCATCTAGATTTCCTATCAAAGGAAAGCATCGCCACATCATTCTCTGGTGGCGAGATTTTGCTGGTGATTGAAAGGCCCTGACAAAGATGAGCGGTTATGATGCGACCGAGTACAGTCAGTTTCTGTTTTTAGCAAAATTCCATTCGAAGATCCATCTGACAGATAGTATTTGAAACCTAGTTTCTATGGATAGTACCTAGAGTGAAAGGTAGCCCAAGAGAAACACCCTTGTCTATATATTCCATCTTTTCAATGTAATCCATATTGGTTGGAAAAACAATGTAGACAATGACTATTGATTGTAGTTTTTGATCCGATTGAAACTTGATGAAAAAGTCCTGAAGCTTTGATGAAAATATTTTAACGGTGGTAGTGTGATGTATTTTATTCTTTATTTGAGTATGACCTTTCATGTGCTCTTTATATTTACATTTGTAATTTCTGTCTAAATCAGAAAGTGATTTCGAATCTAGGATTCACCACACAGTGCTCTAGATTCACGCCATTTAGACAAACTGTGTTTCTTCTAAGTTAACTCTAAATTCATCCCCAACAGTGCTCTGAGTTTCTTCATGTGTTTTTCTCTCTCCACACACAACATTTTTTAATTGAAGAATGTTTCTCATTTAGCCTTTATCCTCTCGAGTTCGGTCACTGAGTCATTTGTTTCTATCATTTTCTTAAATCATCTCCATATCCCAAGGTCTTTCTTTCTTTGACCAATAGAACCAAAAATATTGTTTGAAGGTGTTAAATCTAGCCCACAGTTTAAAGTTATATCCTGTACAGAGACGAAGTCTCTAGAGAGAGTCCTCTCCAAGTCTAAAAGTCTAGTTTCAGGCCTCAAAGTTGGTTTGTAGTTTTCCTCTTTCATTCATTTTCTCATCCGAACAAAGTTTACAGAGCGCTAACATTATGGTGACGTTGTTGAGGACAGAATTGAATGAATTTTCTCTAGGAGACGAAAAAAGATATAGTTTTGACTCCTGAGGGTAATAGTGGGGAAAACATCTATATTGGTTGAAACCTTTACCCTAGAGACTCTAGTGAAAAACACCAATACTGTGTAGTAGCGCCATTTAGAAATGATGGCTCCGAAGACCATTTATACCAGAGCCAATCCTAACTTGAACCCCATAGATCCTGTGTATGATCTCGAGATACTTCTTTGTAGGGTAAGGGAACATGCGTAAGACCTGTTCTACTACCTATATAGAAACCTAACCTTTCCCAAGTATGGGGCACAATGCATTGACAACCTTGAGTTTGACGCCTTGTTCAATCAAACTTTTCTCAAGTCTAAATAAGAAACCATCTTGGACACTATAGTTTTTTACGAGGAGATGTTTCAATCTCTAATCCCACAAGATCCAAATCCTACTCAAAAAATCCCCCAAATACAAACCCCCCTAGAGAAATGGCTTACAGGTTCTCCCCCCTTGTTCTTTCGGCCCAACAGCATGGTTTTCCCCAGAACTACAGCCAAAGGATCAAACTCTATGATGTTGAAGGAAACGTATCTGCCCAAAATCACCTGGATTTGTTCAATGATTTTGTTGATATTGAATAGGTAGACCATGCAGAGGTGAAGATGAGTTTGTTTAGGTAGAGTGTTCTAGGGGAGGTGAGAAAGTGGTTAAAATCCCTCCTAGCAGCAAGTATTCAAGACTTCACCGCATTCGAGACGTCTTTCATTACTAGATGGGGAGATAAAAATAATCCTTTATAGCTACTGACGTAGTACAAAAATATGAAGAGAGATATAGAGGATACGGTGGAAGAATTCTTGGCCCACTTCATGAGGGTTTACAACTCGATTCTCGCAAAATTCCAACCGCCTCCTAGGGCTGCACAACTGCGATACGCCGACTCCTTCGACAGTGATTTCACCTTGTTGTTAAGGGAGAGAAGATCTGCAAATTTAGAATCTATGATGAGGGATGCAATCAAAGTCAAGGTAAAACTAATGGTGTCGGGAAAGATAAAACAAAGATTCAATAGAGGTGCAATGAAACCCTAATGGGATGCGCAACCATCGACCTCTTGACCCTCAGAGGACAAGTTCGACTAGATGATGAAGACAATGAAGAAATTGATGGAAATAATGTCCCTAGGAAACAAAGTTATCGCCCGAGAACAACATGATCCCCATCCCAAGAATTAGAAACCTAGAAGAGGTTTGATCCCGTAGATCAGGCATAGGGAATAGAGAGACCAAGGAGACTAGCAAATAAGTCCATCGTTACAAAAAAATTATGTGGAGGAAGATTTTGATCAGATGTTCAAGGATCAAATGCATTGTTACGACGACAAGGAAATGAGTGTGTTCTTGACGAAGGGAGATGATGATCAATACATGAGCGAAAATGATGACATTATGATGGAGACGGACGACACACTATCTTTGGAAATGGATGAATTCAAGAAAGGTTATCACAATGCCATCATGCAGTTACAAAATAAATACAGGAGAAAAAGGGCGTCCACAGAGCCTCAATAGATGAATATCATAAGGAAAACTCTGTCAAATATCCCCTCCACAAGCCAACTGAAGCAAGACAACCTAACCAAGGATGTGAAGGAAAAGGAAAATTCAAAGGAGGAAGTTCCAAAGAGAGTGCCATAAACAAGTCAGGAGACATGCATCAAGGAGGTAGAAAAAGTCTCTCCCCATTTTAGCTTTGAGAATGAAATGGAGAAGATTAAAATCTTCATCCCTTTCAATGAACTCTTCAAAAAAGGAGATTATCAGGATTAGATTATTAAAATTCTAAAGATGGGGGGGAATCCCCACACTTTGAATGTCCATGTTGATCACCCTTCCATTTTGGTTGGTCTGTGCATAGAGGAGACGGGCGATACTGAGGATGTTCTCCCATTCTATTTCAGTCTCAAGTTCCATGACATGACCTTTCATAATGCCATGCTAGATTCAGGAACGTCACACAACCTCATGCCCAAAGTGATCATGGACGAGTTGGGTTTGGACATCATTAGTCCCTATAAGGATGTTTTTTATTTTGATTCAAGGAAAGTGAAATGTTTGGGTCTGATCAAAGATTTGGTTGTGTCACTAGCCCAAATTGCTTCTAAGAATCTGGTTATGGACGTAGTCGTGGCCGATATACCCCCTAAATTTGGCATGCTATTAGCCATGTCATGGGACGCAAAATTGAAGGGAACTCTACAAATGGGCATGTCATACGCCACCATCCCTGTTTTCGGCCAGGATGGACAGTTATACAAAGAATTACTGCTGAAATACATGGTGAGAATTAAGACACAACCGAATAACCACCCTATATACTCCATCGACATTGAGATTGACTCTTCCATATTTTACAATGACCTGAGTTTTGAAGAAGAAGAATTGATAGTTGTCATGGTTGTTGATGACAAAGTCACGCGACAGGAAGCAGAGTGTGCAAAACCAAGGAACCACATGCAGAATGAGATGTGGATACTGAGTTTCGATGGAGCCATCAACAAGGAAGGGGCAGGGGCCGATGTATATATAAGTCCTCCTAAGTTAGGAATACAACTCTGCTCATACAAAATCACTTTCAATTGCACTAATAACATGGCTGAGTATGAGGCGTTGATTTTGGGCATGAGAGTTTTGAAAGAATTGGGCGTAAAGAGGATAGCGGTGCATGGAGACTCTGATCTCATTATAAACCAAGTGAAAGGCATATATCAATCCAAGAAACCCATACTAAGAGCGTACAAAAACCTAGTGCTAGATCTCCTCGAGAAATTCTCAGAGTATAATTTATCGGCGATCCTGAGGGGGAAGAATCAAATTGTGGATTCCTTGGCCACCTCGGCCTTAGTTTTTAAAATTCCTATTTGTACAAACAAATATTATGAGATCGAGGTCAAACACAGGCCAACGGTGCTCAATAATATCAAGTATTGGCAAGTTTTTGAGGATGACAAACAGATGGAGATATTTCTCCAAATGAGCGACAAGTTCGCTAATATAAACATTGATGACGAGTGTTGTTGCGATGAAGATGAAAGCACATATGCGCTCAATGACGATGCCCCTTTTCGTAAATAGATATATGGAAGGAAAATAGTACAACTAAAGAATAATATCATCCCAAAAGGATTATTACCGTTGGAAAATATTTTTGATGAAAACGACGTGGCTAGAAATCCCAAGATAACTGCAAACGATGAGGATGTAGAGGATTGTAATATCGAGACCCAGGAGAATCTAAAGATAATAAAATTATCAAAGATTCTCAATCCAGAGGTTAAATAGGATTACATCGATCTCATGAAGGATTTTCCTGAAGTTTTCTCTTGGAGTTATGATGAATTGAAATTTTATGACACCAAAGTGATTCAACACATCATTCCTCTCAAAGAAGAGAAAACGTTGAGGCGGATAAATCCCCTACTATTGTCTCTAGTTGAAAAAGAGGTAAAGAAACTTTTCGAAGCCAAAATTATCGTTTCTTTAAGGTTTTCAAAATGGGCTGCAAATCTGGTGCAGGTAAGGAAAAAGAGTGGCGAAATAAGGTTGTGCGTTGATTTTCAAAATTTGAACAAAGTGTCCCTCAAGGACAACTACTTTGTCTCGAAGATGGATTATATCCTACAAAAGGTAGTTGGGTCCCATAAGATGTCTATGCTGGATGGATTTTCAGGTTACAATCAGGTCATGGTACACCCAGATGACCAAGAAAAGACAACTTTCACAACACCATGGGGGACTTTCATGTACACTAAGATGCCCTCCGGCCTGATGAATGTTGTATCTACCTTCTAGCGGGCGATGTATATAGAATTTGTCGAGAAAAAAGAAAAAATTATCGTGATCTATCTAGACGACATCACAGTGTACTCCGACTGCGATGAACAACACCTCGGGCATTTGAATAAATTTTTTCAAAAGTGCAGGAAGTTTGACATATCTTTGAATCTGAAAAAATAACGTTTCAAAATGCAAGAGGGGAAACTGTTGGGGAAAATCATCTCGAAAGAAGGTATAAAGATAGACCCCAGAAGGGTTGAAGGAATCCCAAAAATCAACACTCCATGCAATAAGACGAAGGTGCATTCCTTCCTAGGAAAGGTGAATTTCTTGAGAAGCTTCATCCCGAACTTGACAAAAATTATTAAACATATCACCTATATGCTCAGAAATGGGAATGAGATCAAATGGAACCCTAGAGCCAAAAAATCATTTGAGGACATCAAGATAGAGCTCACCAAATCTCCCGTGTTGGCCATCCTGGACTTCACGAAGGACTTCATCTTGTTCTCGTTCACCTCAGAGCATACCATTTCTATCATATTGTTACAGAAAGATGATCAAAATTTTGAGAAGCTTATAACCTACTTCAGCAGGACACTGAGGGATTCCCCATTGATGTATGAAATTATGGAGAAACAAGCATATGCCTTAGTGAAATCCCTAAAGGAGTTCATAACTTACATATTACAGTCCCACATTATCGATTATGTTCCCAACAACTCTATCAAGGATATCCTAACTCATCTTGAACCTGAGGGAAGAAGAGGTAAGTGGATCACAGCCATGCTAGAATACGACCTTGAAATCAAGCCCACAAAGATGATCAAGGGATAGGGCCTCACAAATATGATGGTGAAATCGAAATGTGATGTTCTGGGAATCAACTTCATTGCTGATCTGTCAGAGAATCCTCAAGAGGAAACAACCGTGCAGGTATCTCAGAAGTTCATTGATTCACCTTGGTATACAAACATCATTTATGTATTAAGGAATTTGCAAGCTCCTTTAGGTTTAAGTAATACCAAGTCCAGATTCTTAAATCTCAAATCTACTAAGTTCTTCTTCTTGGATAATTCACTGCATTGGAAATATCCAAGAGGAATATTGCTGAGTTGATTACTAGAAGATGACGTGGAACAGGACATAAGATAATTCCAAAAAGGCGACTACAGAGGACATCACTACTGAAAAACCACCACGCAAAAAATTCCAAGAGAGGGTTACTATTGGCCCAACATCTTCACAGACATGTACAAATAAGTTTCTAGTTGCCATGAGTGTCGAATTTTCAAGGAAAGGAGGAAGCTGCAACTCCTCCCGCTGAAACCGATCTCGGTCGAAGTTTCATTCATGCAATGGGGCCTCGAATTTATAGAAGAGATTCATCTGCCATCCTCGACGCAACATAGATGGATACTTATGGCCACATATTATTTCATAAAATGGATCGAAGCGATTCTGACCAAGAATACTATTGACACGATCATCATTCAGTTCCTGGAGACTAACATACTGTCTAGGTTCAGGTGCTCTATCAAGATCATCAAAGATAACGCGACCGCATTCAAGTCCAAGAAAATGGAGAATTTTTTCAAGGAATACAATATAACCCTGGGACATTCTAGAACATATTACCCACAAGGTAATGAGTTAGAAGAATCATCTAATAAGAGCTTAACTAGGATCATCAAAAGACTCTTGCAAGAAAACAAGAAGGCCTGGCATAAGAAAATTATTTAAGGACTATGGGAGGACAAAGTCACTACCAAAAAGTCCATCTCCACATCACCATTCCAAATTGTGTATGGAGAGGAAGCGATTTTACCTACCTTGCTAGGATTGCCTGTCAGGAAGTTGTTGCAAGAGTAAGAGGTCGAGCCAGATGATACGCAAAGAAGAATAAATCAGTTGATTCAAGTGAAATAGATGAGGGAGAAGTTCTACAACCGATCACAACTTCATTAGGACAGGATGAAGAAAACTTTCGACAAGCACTCAAAACAGGAGGAGTTTCAGGTGGAGGATCTAGTGCTAAAGTGGTACGTGAGAAACAAAGATAAGGGAAAGCATGAAAAATTCGATCATCTTTGGGCAGGCTCGTTCAGAATCTATGTGTATCATGGGAACAATGCATATCTATTAGAAGAACTTAATGGAGAGTCCACTAGTTGGGGGCCTATAAATGGTAGATTCCTCAAACACTATCTGGTGTAGTAAAGTCTGTTTAAATCTCATGTCATTGTAAATAGTCATTTTATTTTTTGTTTTTGTTTTCAAATAAGGCCTTTTGAGTCAGTATGTCAGCAAAAATATGAAGCCCAGAGTGAAGGGCTTGAGTTTAGGCCGAGTCTGGTCAAAACCATGTCAAGAAGGTTTAGGTTGTGTTTTTGTTTTCCATTGTTTCATATTCCAAAAGTTGAATAAGGCCCAATGGTCAGGAACTTGTTCTGTTGTTCTTTTCCACCTCACTGGGAGGATAAAAATCCTCGTTGGAGACAACTACTAGCCCCATCATTTTTCAGTTAGAGTCGGTCTTAGTTGAGTTAGAGTCTGTGTGTCAAAGCGTGTGAGTTTAGGTACCAAACAATGAATGGGTCAAAGTCAACAAATGGTCGTTTGGACCTTGGATTCGGGAAGGGATGCCAGAACCAAATCATGTGTAAGGGGTAAAGGTATTTTCCCAAAGAGTCGGGTCCTGTCAGAAGAGAAGCTATTATGTGCTTAAGGTCGAGTCAAGTTGTTAAATAGAATTATATTTGGTGGATGAAGTGACCATCATCAAATCATTATGAAGTCATAAATATTGAAAAATCATAGTGCTCATATCACATATGCCCTACAACTCTTATCAGTTGTGCTTCACACAATCCAAAGTATACCCGTCACATAGATGTGCTGTAAAAATATTCAAGCTTTATTTCAAACCTATAGTCACCATGGATTCAGTGTCCCCTAGCACATTTTCATCTCTCACCTGCCCGATTATAATTTCTAAGTGCTCTACATGTATTTTGTTCACTAGTCGAGTTTATGCACTACCTGAAATTCTTCTCTCAAGCCTAGGTCGATTGATATCATCACCTTTGGCCCATGTCAAATTCATCATGCGTAGAATGAATACATGTTTCACCATGACGACATCTCAAAACATAAGGAAAGGTGCATGAAGTGGCAGGAATGTTGGGCCCAAGCCTCAAATATTGAAGTTGGTCAACAAAGATATGGAGGTCAGGGCATCTTTTGAGAAGGTCAGATGCATGACATTTTGCAGAAAAATCCAAGGATTCAACATGAAACTAGCGGAGTAATTCACACTCAAGTTCGACGGGTCCCACACGGTAATCGCAGGTGTCACTTTCCAGGTGACAGAGGAAACTTTGTCGGGCGTGAAAGAGATCCCTTCACGTGGTTAAAGATGGTTTAAAGGCATGGCTTTGGATGCATGGTGTTACAAAGACTTCATTAAGAGAGACCGTTTAAGTGGGAAAGTCGAAATAGGAGTTCCAAGTAGATATTAGCAGGGGCCTTTTTGGAAACTCATGGAAGTAATTAGGAAATATTTCACCTTTGAGGGAATATTTGACATAATACATTTGCATCACATTAGATTTTTTATGCACTTCACAGGGAGGAGACCATTAAATATGCCCTTTTTCTTGCACCAAGTCCTCTGATAAATGGCAGATAATTCCTAAGATGAAGCAGATCAATCGAAGAGGAAAATGTCGCATGTCTTGCTGATTAAATTATTGATGGCAGAGGAGTTAAGGAAATTGGGAAATAACTGGGATTCGTTTCTATTGGAAGCAGGCATCCTGAAGGATCCAAAAGGAGATTCCCCTCTACCTACGGAAAGGGTAACATCGCACTGCACGATGGTTGAAGAAGGAAGGAATGCGGAGGAAGGAAGGGTGTTGGAATCCCTATCCCCCCAACAAAAAATACCCTAGAGAAGGGGCAGGCCAAGGAAAAACAAGGAAGTCGAGGAGACCCAAGTCCCAATTGAGTTGCACGCAAAGTCAGCCGCCGAATAATTATTCATGCATGCCATTTGGATGGAACCCATTGAAGGCACAAGTCAAGAAAAATGGGGCAAAAGGAGGAGGATAGACATCGAAAGCACATATTTTCATGATTCGTTGCAACAGCTGAAGAAAGTGCAACTCGCTATTGGTGAGATATACTAGGAAAAAAAAGGGTTGAGACAACATTTAGCAGCAAAGGCTGTCGAAGTATTAGCATCATAAGACCACAAGGGAAACATGACTTGTCTAAAGAGAAAGATCAGGGAAGCGCGTGATATGATCATACAACTGCACAAAACAAAAATGGTGTCAGAAGAAAGGAATGAGAAATGATTTAGGGAATATGAACCGACCATGGAGAAAGTATGCGCGGTTCTGGCTAGCGCACAAAAGAAGCTGAAAGGGAACATAGTTTTGCAAAGGCAAGTGATGAACCTGGAAAGGAGAAACTAGTCTTTCATGAGTAAGCTTCGAGTATACAAACTGCGAACGAGACCAGACGCATGATCGAACGACTCTATTTTTTGTCTCCCCATACATGGTGCGAAATTGGACTCTGATAAATACCCACATAGAAAATATATGACTCGAAATAATGGAATATCATCCATTGCGAAGGAAAGGTGTACATTAGATGTGTGACAGTTTGAAGAGAGGCATTGTTCCCTAGTCGAGGTCATCATTTTGGAGGCACCTGCAATAGTCTGCAGTCACCTGCCACATGCACTCACCAACAAACGATCAGGCATCAGAGATCAAGGTCATTATAATGTGTGGTAGGAGTCTGACAGAACAATTGATCATCCAAATTCTCTATCACAGGAAAGCGTCAACACATCATTCTCTAATGACAAGATTTTTTTGGTGACTAAAACATCGTGGAAAAGACGAGAAACTATGATGCGACCGAGTACAATCAGTTTCTATTTTTAGAAAAATTCCATTCGAAGAGCCATATGACAGAGAGTAGTCGAAACATAGATTCTATGGATAGTAGTTAGAGCACAGGGTATCCCAAGTGGCACACCCTTGGATATATATTCCATCTTTTCAATGTAAGCCAGATTGGTTGGAAAAACAATGTAGACAGTGACTATTGATTGTAGTTTTTGATCTGATTGAAACATAATGAAAAAGTCATGAATATTTGATGAAAATATTATAATGGTGGTAGTCTGATGTATTGTATTCTTGCTTTGTGTATGTTCTTTCATTTTCTCTTTAGATTCACATCTGTAATTTCTATCTAAATTGGGACATGGTTTTGAATCTAGAATTCACCGCGCAGTGCTATAGATTTGCGCCATTTAGACACACTGTGTTTCTTCTAAGTTAACTCTGAATTCATCCCCAGTGGTGCTCTGAGTTTCTTCATTTGTTTTTCTCTCACCACACACAATTATTTTTAATTGAAGAATGTTTCTCATTTAGCCTTTATCCTCTCGATTTCAATCACTGATTCATTTGTTTCTATCGTTTTCTTAAATGGACCCCATAGCCCAAGGTATTTCTTTCTTTCACCAATAGAACCAGAAATATTGTTTAAAGGTGTTAAATCTATCAGAGAGTTTAAAGTTATATCATGTACAAATACGATGTCTCTACAGAGATCCCTCTCCAGGTCCGAAAGGCTATTTTCGGGCCTCAACGTTGGTTTGTAGGTTGCTTCTATCATTCTTTTACTTAGCTGAACGAATTTACAGAGTTCTAACATGATCTTGGTATCATTTTAAATTTTAGTCTGGTTCATTCGATGGAGTGTCATTTTGTGTTGGCATTGATTGAGGACAAGCAATAGTTGGGAAGGGAGGATTGTAATGTCCCCATTTTTGGATTCCCTTTCTTTACAGTTAGGGGTGACCTTATGAGCGTATGTCATCCTAAACAAAAGGGTAAAATGAGGTTAATAATGATCTTGGGTGATTTGGATGGGTTATATGGGTTCAATAATTATTCATTCACCATATTTTATCATTGGGATCATTTATACAAAGTTCTCTCTTGGTTTTGTGTCATTCCAACAATTTACGTAATTTTGGGTTATTATTGAGCATACTTTCATTACATACACTAAAGGTATTATATGGATCATATTATATGAGGGGATACCTTCATGTAATATCTCATTGGAACTAGGATGAAAATATATAGAGGTTGGGATGGTGAAAAAGGCACTCTGACATCCGAGAATGTCTTAAAATCCAATTAATCACATTATGGAATAAAAATGGGTTAGTAAAAAGGGGTGTTTTAAGTGACTTTAATTTTATAAAGTCACATTACTTTATTAAAAGAGTAAAATGGTCCAAAAGTGTCAAATAAGAGTTAAAAGGAGAATGAGGGCATGATTTCTTTCATTTTTCACTTGCTATTTTCTAAAAACGAATTGAGAGAGATCTTGTGGCTTTTGGACTCTTGGGATGAAAACCCTAGAAGAGATTCTATGAGATTGGTTTCGATGGTGAGACTATCCACCCTAGCTGGTCATTGAGAGGAGATCATAAAGATATTTCTACCATGCTTCATTGGTGGAGTATTTCTTCACATTGTGACTAAGTTTTATTTTCTTACGGATGATATCTCATCTTTTGGTAGTGGGAGTTTCTTGTAGAGGTCGACTTTAATCAATCGGGCCAAGTTACCTAGATATGTGTCATTTTTATATTCCTTGTGTTTTAAATATTCCTCTTTGGAATGATGCTCTTGTTTTTGGTGGATGAGCTTACTCTGGTAGGTTGTTCCTTCCTTTGTGTGTCGTATTTCTTTAACAAATGAGTCGATTATGTTGGTGGAGGGTGCATAACTAGAGTTGGACCATTTCCCTTTGAGGAAGAATATGATTGATGCATATGGGGTCGATTCTCCATTCATAAAGTTTGATTTCCTTACAAAATAACAATAGTTGTCACAGGGATGATTTGTTGACTATATTGGGTGCACTTGCAATGTAGAGAGATGGAATTACCAATGTTATTTCTCATATACTCCATTATTGACTTCATTTCTCTATACATTCACATGTACAGGTCCGTAGTCTCTTGTATTACTGTTCTTCTCTTCATTTACTTACAACCAACTCTCTAATCAATATTCAGGTCATAATTTTTTTTTATTACTTGTTGTTTAATGTGATGATCATACTATGAACTGTTACTTTGACATATCAACCCATAATGAAGAAATAAGTGAGCATTCAAGTTCATTTTATATGTTTATGTTGATTATATTCTTGTCATTATAGAATTTTTGGTTATTTTTATATGCCACACACATTTCCAATTTCTACAAACTATTTTTAAAAATTATAACATCATCTAGACCCACAATATATCCATAATAGAAAATCGTTTGACCTAATATCTACACAACATACTAAGGGAATTCAAACAAAAAACTCAAGTGGGAATATTATGAGTGACATGGAATGACACATCACCCTCCTCATTCCTTCATGGATCATCGATAGTTTCTCTTGGAAGAAATTGAACATTTCACTGATTATGTTGACCCCCGACCGTCGACCATCAATGGTTGGAGATTTCATTTGGGAACATGTCAATTTCACCCAAAATATGGTGATACTAAATCATCATCCATCAATGATTGGATATTTACTTTGGGTGCATGAAACGTTCACCAATTGTTTTTTGATCCCTGATCAACAGCCATCGACAATTGAGAATTTTCTTTAGGTGCATGAAGCGTTCTCCCAAAATCTATTGATCCCCAATCATCAACCATAGACGATTGAAGATTGTATTTTGGGGGAAATGTCTCCTTGAAAAACTTGCTTATCCACCTATCGACCATCACCAAATTATGTTAGTGAATTTTGACACTTAAAAAATTTGATCGAAAACCCAAGTGAATCTGGGACATCAGTCTCCCAGCCAAGATGATATTGACTGTCAATTCTGCTCCAAATTCCAAACGAATGGAAAATGAATATGGACCCTCGATCTACCTAATTTTTCCAATCACAAAAAATGAATCTCCTCCATTGATTTTTTGAACCTTCCAAATGACTAAAACCTTAAGAATTTTTAAATTTATCACAAAAAATATCAATTGTTGATCTCTCGATAAAATGTGATCCTGGACATTCATTCGTTGAACTCTATCCAGTGCTACAATGACCATTAAAAGTTGAAATTCAACCTTCCAAATTGAATTTATCTCTACAAACTACAGATTCATTCCCTAGATAATCTCTTTGACTTCCCTGAGGCATTCAAACTTGAAATTTACCCACAAATTTGGGGATTTCACTCCAACTTCTCTGTTTTACCCGAAATTTACATAGACCAAGTATACAAAAGTGAATTACACCAATTTTCTCTAGTTATTTACCCATATAGTTCCAATTTTTTAAACTAATTCTTTAATAACATAATGAAACATCCACCATTCTAGCCGAGGAACATTATGGTGTGGAATAACTCATAAAAATGAAATTTCTTCTATCTAATTAATTACCTATAACTTCTAGCTATGGATTACAACCATATTTAACAGTTAACTATTAACATTATTTGCATGCACCTATATCATGGTAAAATAGACTTGAAATGCATCTAATAAACTAAATTACAACAACATATAAATCAGTCTCATACACATATTCCTTGCACAACAATTTAACTCGTAAAATGACACAACAACAAGATAAAACACTTATCTTTTAGAAATAGTTGTGCAACCAACTTATTGGGATGAACATTCCACCCAACCATATATATATTGTTACAAATATTAATATAAATTCACCCCCGAGATGAGGCTAGTAATCCACAAAAGAGGGTGGTATCTAACTGTCCACTCACAACTCAAAAATCCCACAACTCACTAATGTTCTTCTAAATCTATCCTGATTTTCCACCAAATATCTTCCTCTTGACATTACCAACCTAAGGAATGCACCCATTCATTTATATCAGTCCCTCAGAAGTCTCATTTTCTTATCAGGGTCTCTATGGCACATGTAACCAATAATCTCTCAGTTGGGAACAGAAGGGAACTCGCTCACATGAAAACTACCAGTAAACAATAGAAAACACTTTTTTCTTCAATGCAACTCACTCAGGAGTTCACTCTTTAGGAATAAAAACTTTTTTCTTCAATATTCATCTCCAAAAACTCCAAATATGCTCCATCTTTCTCTAAAATTCTCCCTCCATGGATGTTCTAGCTCCAAGTTCTATTTCTTTCTCTCTCCTTGCCGCTCATGCACAAATATGAATGTCTAAAAACTATAATAATTTCCCATACAAATTTATCTCCTTCGTACTTTTTTATTGACTCACAAACTTTTCGAAGATGATTGTACTTATCCCCCATGTTCCCAATAAATATGATATGTGACCACTCATATTCACCCTCTTACATGTATTCAATTATTGGCTTTGAGAACACTGAATCAAAAACTAAAAGGTTCATATATCAATAGAAAATTTAGGAAAATGTATTGAATTAATATACATGGGTAATTCCCCCCTTGGACCCCTCTCTTGGACATTCTCCTAGACCCTCCTCTTTCTTGTGGATTAATTCATCCCCCATCTTTGTCCATGTCCTCTTAGTAGCTCCCATCACATTTTATTACCAACATTCAGAAAAAACATTTTTCATATACATTTCTTGGTCCATATCCACACATTATATCTACATAAAAATTAATTAAACTGATTATTATAGTTGGGATGTTACATGTTTAAAATTTTTCTCTCCAATAATTTGTGTGTGGTATTATATATTGATATGATTGGACTCTCTAGTGAGAGTGGCTTAGGTGTTTCATGGATAGTGTATTAGAAAGAGTTGTATATATGTTGGATCTATTAGCCATGCAACACATGAATGTGTGTGCATCATTGGATCTGTCCTCGATTGACCATAAAGAATATGGTTCTAATCATTGAGGATGTTTCCAAGTGAATGTTGTGGCTCTTTCATAAGAGTGCAGTGCCTGTGTGTTTTTTTTATTGATATTGTTGCATGATTGAAATCAACATGGATTAAATCGATGCGTACATGATGAAGGATGGGGAAAACATTTATTTCATATGTTATTTTCTAGAGAAGTTGTTGCACATTGTGTCAAGTTCATCTCTAGCCAAGATCGAATCATGAAGGGCAATGTGGGCTCAAGAAACCATTGGTGAACATGACCAACTAGGAGGGTTCTCTAGAGCATATGGATTATATTGTATACCGTGAAGATATTTGGTGCTCATGAATTTAAGCTAAAACAAATTTGATATGTCAATTTTTCATGGTTCAAATCTCATAAATTCTTACTAGCCAAAAACAACCCCTTTGAGGTAGGATATTTTCTATATCAATAGGTCATGTGTTTTGTTTCTTTTAGGATTAATGAAACAAAATTGCAAAGATTAGTAATGGCACGGTGAAGTTATTTAACTTTCTTGTATCTCTATTGTTTATCTCAATCTTGGGATCCATCGTGTGGCTAATGATGAGGCACAAGGAAAAGTGAGAGAAGTTCCTGACTAGGTTGGTTGTAATTCTTGGTATTTTTCACAATTGTAGTTTCTCTTTTTGGATTCATAAGGGTGGGAAACTTGGTGTCAAATAAGGGATATAAATAGTTTCATTTTTGGGACTACTCACACTGGTTGTAAATGCACGTCCAAAATCATGATTTTCTTAATACTCAGAGAATGGAGCATGAGAAGTCATTGGAGAAGTGAAAATAGGGTAGATACAAGCATGGATTTAATTTGCATCAAGCCTGATAGGGAAGTCTGATATGGAGCATGGATATAGAAGATGGGAATATATGTTGTTATTTTAGATCAACTAAATGGTAGGTGGTTGTAGTTTCTTGATGGTGTGGTGATTTTCTTGTAGAAATTATTGTTGGCATTGATTCCTATATGCTAGAAACTATAGTGACATTCCAATGTGTCACTTTGTTTGAGATCCCAAGCCACTATAAAAGTGCGATGAGTTCAGATATTGGTGGATGTGATTTGAGCTAAGCAACAACCTTCTAGCATGCTAGTGGAAAATATGTTTCGTTCTTAACAATGGTTCAGGTAGTGTGGAAGCTAGAAAAATATCACAACGATTAACGTGGAGCATATGTGGAATCACATGGAATTAGAGTGGAGAAATAGTGGAAGCACACAAAGGATTGAATTTAAATAAGTACTTAATTAAGGATTTCTTGATTCAGTTCATTGTATTTCACGTAGGAGCGATGCTGGCAATGAAATGGGTTGATGTTTCATAGTATCACATGCTTGGGAATATAATTGTACTTATTTTTATGGAGTTGTATGTTATCACATGTAAATGGGATTATGGATATAATACATATTTATGCATGCTTATTGTTGGTTTAAAGTATACACGTAGACCTAGGTGATAAGGGGCATGTTGTATTCCTGATTACCTAGTAAATAAACATTGAGGGGGATAGGTGAATATCCCAAGTCAAGTTAAAAGGGGGGAATGTTGATTTAATCTTGACTCGTTCATAAAGTAGATAATATAACCTTGGCACACTTATTTATGGGTTTACAATGGGTGGTTTACGGGTCCATGGTATTTGGTACCTATTGTATTTTCCATCGTATTTGATCTGATGAAGCCTATTTAAAGGCTTGAACAAGTGTATTGTAATATGCCTCAAGCGGCGTGGTGTTTTTATAGCTTGGATAATTTCAATAAAGATATATATCTTGAGTGATGGTTTTTCCCAATTAAGGGTTTCTGGGGAAAGTATTGGCTTTATGTGATTTTCGGTAGTTTTATGAGCATGTAATAATATAGATCACAACAATTGGAGGGGAAAAAAACATACGTCTATATATTAAATTAAAATAAAGTACGACATAGCCTATGTTAATTTGAGACTATTGAGGTACCTTCCAACTCCAATTTCCTTGAGAGTTCCTTATTTCTCTCTCAAATGTGTCATTTCCAATATGAAGAAAATAAAAAGGATGTCTCTCTCTAGCTATATTTTGGAAACATAAGGCTATCATAAATTGATCTCTCTTACCCCTTGATTTTTGCTTCTTTTATTGAATGATGAAGGAGTTTTAGAGATAGTTTCAAATCTTGGAATTTGATGAATAATAGGTCATACACAAGTTCCAAGGTTTGTGATAGATAATATCCTATCTATCCCAAGTTGATCTCCATGAAAATCCTCAAATACAAAAGTTTCTAAGTGTGATCTCGTGTTGATCAAGAGCAATAAATGACTGGTCTCACCTTGCATGAGTACAAGAAGCAACTGGTTTCTCTTATAGGTAGGAAAATAATGACCATGATAAAAAAAAAGGATTGTGAAAATGACATGTAATGACATGAGATTCATAGGGATGATTTTAGGGGCTAACTTTCGCTCATGGGCTAATTTTCCATGGATTTTCCCCAAAAAAGATTCGCTATTCTAAAAATGATTCACCCAAATTCTAAAGGATAAAATTATTTTACCTTAGAAATTGCCAAAATTTTATACAAACTATATAAAATCCTGAGAAATTTGAATATTTTTACAAAAATATCGCCAAACTTTTATAGTTAGCATATGAAGGATTAGTAAGATTTGCCAAGGTTTCTACATTTTAAAACAATTTTCCATCCTTAAAATCATATCTACATAAGAAGGTCCTTTATGAGAATTAGATTTATAAATAGAGGCATAAAAACTAGCCAAAATAAAGTAATTATTCCATGGAACTAATTCCTTTAAATATTTCATACATATTATTGACATATAAATGGATTTCGTACATTTTTTATGTTCACGGATTAGGAAAAAATGTTCAAAGTGTTGGCATGTCTACATGCATATGTGCTTGTCTTTGATGACAAGATCAGAGTATGCAACGTGCTTTTCATTGATGGCAAGATCAAAGTATGCAGCGAGAGCAAAACAGGGACAACGGAAGTTCAGAAGAGAAAAGTGCAGAAGTGTACGCAGAGTGAAAGAGCTTGCTTGTTCATTTGAAGGCAAACAGGAAGGAAAGGAAGATCAGTAGCGATGATCGAATGGCAAGCTCAAAGTGTTGATCCGACTCTATTTCGGAGTTTCGGATACCGGAAGTTGGAGTGTCGAAACACTTTGCAACAAGAATGCCGAAATCGAGATATGCGAAATCGCGAAATAATTATAGTCGTCAGATCGAGGTTTGATGTGGACCATTGATCCAAACCCATTTCGGGGTTTCGGATACCGGAAGTTGGAGTGTTGAAATACTTTGCAGCAAGAATGCCAAAATCGCGATATGCGAAATCATGAAATAATTATAACCGTTAGATCGAGGTTTGATGTGGACCGTTGATCCAACCCCATTTTGGGGTTTCAGATACCGAAAGTTGGAGTGTCGAAACACTTTGCAACAAGAATTCTAAAATCATGATATGATATAAGCCATTGAATCAATATCATATCTGGATCGTCGAATCATAGGAAAAGTGGCAAGAGATTGGAATTTCACTAACTTGGAGTCAACGGAGCATGGTGTGGAAACTCACGAGATGCAAGATCGCAATAAGATTTGGACCGTCGTATCTATGGAGATTTCAACCATCGATTAGACTCGATGAAGTTTATAAACTTGTGAAATATGAAGTGCCTTTTGGCACAGCTTGTGGTCACCTTCGGTGGTCATGAAAAGGGAAGGAGTTAGTCTAGCTAAGCTCCTTTTCGGGGTTTCGGGGATCGTGACTTGGAGAGTCAAGATGCCTCATCTACAGACTCATGAAATGTGAAATCGCGAAAGAAATTTATGGATAAGTGCTTGGTCAACGTTGTTGGTCACATGGTTGAAGAGCTGTAGAGAAGAGCTCGAAGAGAAAAACTCCATTTCAGGGTTTCGGGGATCGCGACTTGGAGAGTCGAGATGCCTCATATCTAGATTCATGAAATGCAAAATCGCGAAAGCGCTTTATGGATAAGCACATGGTCACAGCCATTGGGAACATCAATGGAAGATGGAGGAAGAAGCTAGAGGTGCTAAACTCCATATCGGAGTCTCGACGTTCAAGATGTTGAGTATCAAAATCTTCACCACAGGAATGCCGAAATGCCAAAATGCAAAATGGAGACATAAATGCAAGACCCTATGGATTCAATCGAACGGTGCAGGTGAATTTGAACATGATCGGAGGGCTACTGTTGCACTTCAAAGTTAATCAATCAGTTACAATTCAGATAGAAAAATTGATTCATGGTTCTTGATCGGTTGGAAATTCTGTCGTCAAGGCATTTTTTCCCAAGAAGATTCAAGGTGTAACTAAAGTGGTAATTGGACATAAAAGGAACACACAGAGACTGTGCGTGGTTGGTTTCTCTATATGAAAAAAAAAATGAGTTGAATTGTAAGAAAGTGAAGGCGACAGTATGTGTAGTGTGAGCTAAAACTCAGAGATGAGTAACAGATGATGAATAGACAGAAGCAAGAGTAGAATTGCAGAACAAGCTTGAAGCAGAGCAGAATTGTAGACAGAGGAAGAGAATAATTGCGGAATAGTTAGAAGAAGACTATATTTACAAAACAAAGAAGAAGTGGTAAGAATCGATTTATCTATATTGTTGGTTATTCAATCATTTATTTATATTCTAGGGTGGTAGGGAGGTGATAGGGAGGACTGTTTTCCTCATAGGTTCAAGTGGGTTCTTGAACACAGGGAGTTGCAACTTCCTTCTGGTTGTAGCCAGAGAAAACAGGGTGGCAGGGTGGTGCAAGGGAGAACAAGTGTTCTTTTTTATATAGGTTGGAGCTTGTGTAACTGGAAGTTGGTGCTTCCATCCAGTTGGTGTTGGAACATTAGGGGAGTTGGTGCTTCCTTCTAGTGGGTGCTAGAGAAACAAGAGAGTCGGTGCTCTCAAACAAGTTGAAGCTTGTAAAATAGAGGTAGCAACCTCACATTGAGTTGGTGCTCAATTATAGATGATGTACAAAACTTAAAAGACTGCCTATCATTTCGAAGAAGAAGAGGTTTTCTCACTTTATGGGTTTCCTCATGAAAATTTGTCTCTGTGTATATATTATGTGTGACTGATGCTCATTATTTTTATTGTCCATATGTTGTATAATGTTGATTATCACTTGAAGAAAGATTAAGAATGTATGAATAGACTTAATATTGTTTAATCACAATAACAACTGATTCACCCCCTCTCTTAGTTGTCTTAGTAATTTCAACAATTGGTATCAGAGTGGGTTCATTTTATTCAAAGGTAGATCTGTAAGCTTAAACATGACAAGTCATGAAGGGACTTCAGCCACTAAGCCCCCTCTATTTGATGGAAAAAAAATTTCCTTCTGGAAGATTAGAATGAGAACATACTTAATGGCCTTGGGTGCTGATGTTTGGGATGTAGTAGAGACTGGATATACAAATCCTGTTGTGATAGACTCCAAGGACGATAAGTTAGAGTTTAGTTTTAATGCTAAGGGAATCAATGCTATCTTGAATGGACTTGCTGAAGATAAATTTGTAAAGGTGATGCATCTTGAAACTGCCAAAGCAATGTGGGATAAACTTATTAGCACTTATGAAGGAAATGAGAAAGTAAAAGATGCCAAAATTCAAACATACAGATTGAAATTTGAACAACTAAAGATGAATGAAGATGAAACAATTAGCAAGTATTTTTTAAGAGTTGAAGAACTTGTAAATGCTATGAAGGGTCTTGGTGAGAAGATTGAAGAACCATTTTTAGTTCAGAAGATTTTAAGATCTCTACTTGATAAATTTAATTCAAAAGTCTCTGAAATAGAAGAACTAAGTGATCTTAAAACTCTGTCTATTGATCAACTCCTAGGAACTCTAACTGCATATGAAATGAGAATTAACAAAGATAAATCCAGTACTAGAGAAGCATCTTTTAAAGCAGACAAGAATATTGATTCAGAATTAGATGATATTGAGGAAAAATTTGTGAGAAGGTTAAAGAAAGGATCAAGAAAATATCAAGGGAAGTTTCCCTTCAAATGCTTTAGCTGTGGTAAGATAGGTCATTTTTCATCTAAGTGTCCCCATCAGAAAAAGGACCAGAACTCTAATGATGAAAAGAAGTACAAATATAAGAAATATAATAAGAAGAAAAGTTTGGTTGCAAATAATGAAAATTCCTCATAAGACACCGATAGTGACTCTTCCTATGAAGATAAGGAAAATGACTTCATAGGAAATCGATGATGATGATGAAGAAGTTGTGGTTGATATGGAAGGAGAACTGATCAGTGCACTAGAAGAAATTGACAGACTCAGAATTAAGAACAGAAAGCAAAAACAATTGCTGATACAGTTCGAGAAAGACAATAAACATCCTGATGAAGAGTTTTCCCTGCTGAAAGTGAAATTAGAAGAGGCAAATAAAATAGAAAACATAATAAAACAATAGTTGTCAGAGAAGAAATCTAGTTGTGAAGCCTTAGAAGAAGAGATAGTAAAAACTAGAAAAGAAATGGAGAAGTTTAAGGTATTGTATCACCAAAATCTTCCAAGTATTAAAGCCTCAAAAGGATTAACCTCCATTCTAAATCAGCAAAGAAATCCAAAGTTGAAAGCTGGATTGGGATATGAAGAAGGATCAAGTAGTGATCATCCAAGTAATACAGAACCTATCAAGTTTGTCAAATCCACAAACATTGACAACAATCACTCTGTAGAAACAAAGAAAGAAAATCATCCACCAAGAAGGAATGAAAGAAAAAGTACCATAACCGAATTTGTAGATCAGAGAGATTATCGGCATGAAAGAAATCGACTTCCTCAAAGAAGATAGATTTTTTCAAGGTACAAAGATTTTTTCTATGGTTATTGTTTTTTCTGCTCTAATTTTGGTCACAAAGCTATAAACTGTTCTTTAATATTTAAATATGAACAATCAAGATATTCAATGACTAACTATCTTCCGCAACAAAGATTGAGACAACCAAGCAACAAACAATCACAGACTATAAATCATGTGATGATTGGGAGAAGGACACAAGTTAAACACAACAACATTTATGAGCATAACAATCATTATGATCTATTATTCAGTGAACCAAAATGTTACAACTGCCATAATTATGGACATAAAGCTGCAGACTGTCGCTTGAGGAATTGCAATCCAAACTTGATCCTCACTGCTAAAAATGTCAAGGTTTGGAAGAAGAAAGAAGATGACAAGTGTGGACTAGTATTGTCGGCACAAAAACAAAAGAATCCCTGGTATATTGACCGTGGATGTTCCAAACATATGATTGGAGACAAAAGTAAGTTTCTAACTTTAAGTGAAAAAAAATAAGGGAATGTAACTTATGGAAACGATGCACCAGGAAAAATAAAAGGTAAAGGAATGGTAAGCCTGAGTAATGACAAAGGAAAAGCTCAAGATGTGTTGTTTGTAGATGGTCTGAAACATAATCTACTAAGTGTCAGTGAAGTTTGTGACAAAGGATGTGAAGTTGTTTTTACTTCTAAAGACTGTAAAATAAAGGCTTTGAGTTCAGGACAACTGATTGCAAAAGGGATAAGAACATAAAATAATGTCTATGTGTTAAAAGAAGAAAAATAAGAATGTCACTTAAGAAAGTATGATGAAAGTTGGTTGTGGCATAGGAGACTTGGACACCTAAATTTTGATGATATAATCAAGCTCAGAAACAATGGGTCAGTAAAGGATCTTCCGAAGATATCAAATCCATACGACTCTATTTGTAAACCCTGCCAGATAGGAAAGCTTACTCACACTCAGTTCAAATCTAAAAACTTTCCCTCAACAGAAAAACCTCTCCAGTTAGTACATATGGATTTATGTGGACCATCAAG
>JZKD02S1772298.1:711097-731822 GCA_000966675.3 Picea glauca
CAACCTTTACATTAAGTCTGAAGGTGATAATTTATTAGTTGTTTTGGTTTATGTAGATGATATTATTTTTGGGTGCACTAATGAATCATCTGTCCAGTGGTTTTATAACTCTATGAAAATAGAATTTGAGATGTCCATGATAGGAGAACTGTAATATTTTCTTGGCTTACAAGTAAAACAGAGTTCTACAGGAATTTTTATATCTCAATAAAAACACTTGAAGGAGATGTTGAAGAAATTTCAGATGGAGGACTCCTCTCCTATTAGTACACCCATGGTAGTTGGTTTCAAGCTCAGTAAAGATGAAATTTCAATCGATGTTGATCAAAGGACATATCAATCAATGATAGGCAGTCTTCTGTACATCACAACATCCCGTCCTGATATAATGCAAGCTGTTGGAATGGTAGGTCGTTATCAGTCTGCTCCTAAACAAAGTCATTTGGTAGCTGTCAAAAGGATATTCAAATACTTGAAGGGAACAATGACTTATGGTCTGTGGTATCCCAGAAATCAGATTTTTCAGTTAACTGTTTATTCAGATGCAGATTGGGAAAATTGTCTAGATGAAAGAAAGAGCACCAGTGGAGGTGCCTTCTTCCTGGGAGACTCGTTGGTAGCATGGATTAGTAAGAAAAAAGGGTCTATTTCCTTATCAACTACAGAAGTAGAGTACATTGTTGCTGCTACTTGTTGTACTCAGATCTTGTGGATGATTCAAACTCTTGTAGATTTGAAGGTAAACTATACTGATCTGATTACAATTCACTATGATAACACTAGTGCCATTAATGTCTCCAAGAATCCTGTTCTTCATTCCAAGACTAAGCATATCCCAATAAAATACCATTTTCTTAGAGAACAAGTCACAAATAGAGTTGTTCAATTGAATTTATATCCCTTCCACAAAACATATAGCAAACATCTTTACTAAACCTCTAGCCAAGACACCATTTGATTATCTCTGATAGAAGTTGGGTGTCATCCCATTTGACATCTAAGCAAGTTCATCCTGTTAGGGGGAGTTTTGTGTTGATTGATTGAATATCTGATACCTCCTAAAAATACTACAATAGATTAGGGGGAGTATGTTCTCTTTGACATTGATGTCAAAGGGTGAGAATAGGAGTGGTGGTTCGGACCAGATGCTACAATTGGAGGTCCAAAATAGTTTAGTGTAATCGTTCAGGGTTGCCATCAATGCCAAAGGGGGAGATTGTTGGCATGTTTATAGGTAGGTGTGCTTGTCTTTGATGAAAAGGTCAGAGTATGCAGTGTGCTTGTCATTGATGGCAAGATCAAAGTATGTAGTGAAAGAAAAACAGGGACAATGGAAGTTCAGAAGAGAAAAGTGAAAAAGTGTATGCAGAGTGCAAGAGCATGCTTGTTCAATTGAAGACAAACAGGCAGGAAAGGAATATCAACAACGATGATCGAATGGAAAGCTCAAAGTGTTTATCTGACTCTATTTCAGAGTTTCGGATACCCGAAGTTGGAGTGTCGAAACACTTTGCAACAAGAATGTCGAAATCGAAATATGTGAAATCGCGAAATAATTATAGCCATCAGATTGAGGTTTTATGTGGATCGTTGATCCAAACCCATTTTGAGGTTTCAGATACTGGAAGTTGGAGTGTTGAAACACTTTGCAACAAGAATGCCAAAATCGCGATATGCAAAATCGTGAAATAATTATAACCATCAGATCGAGGTTTGATGTGGACCATTGATCCAACCCCATTTCGGGGTTTCAGATACTGGAAGTTGGAGTGTCGAAACACTTTGCAACAAGAATGATGAAATCACGATATGTGAAATCACGATATGATCTGAGCCATTGAATCAAGATCAGATCTGGATCGTCGAATCATAGGACAAGTGGCAAGAAATTGGAATTTCACTGACTTGGAGTCAACAGAGCATGGTGTGGAAACACACGAGATGCGAGATCGCGATAAGATCTGGACCGTCGGATATATGGAGATTTCAACCGTCGATCAGACTCAATGAAGTTTATAAACTCACGAAATATGAAGCGCCTTTTGGCACAACCTGTGATCATCATTGGTGGTAACGAGAAGGGAAGGAGTCAGTTTAGCTAAGCTCCTTTTCAGGGTTTCGAGGATCGCGGCTTGAAGAGTCAAGATGACTCATCTCCAGATTCACGAAATGTGAAATCGCGAAAGTACTTTATGGATAAGTGCTTGGTCAATGTTGTTGGTCATATGGTCGAAGAGCTGTAGAGAAGAGATCGAAGAGAAAAGATCCATTTCGAGGTTTCGAGGATCGCAACTTGGAGAGTCGAGTTGCCTCATCTCCAGATTCACAAAATGTGAAATCGCGAAAGTAATTTATGGATATGCACGTGGTCACAACCATTGGGCACATCAATGGAAGATGAAGGAAGAAGCTAGAGGTGCTAACCTCCATCTCGGAGTCTTGGCGTTCGCGATGTTGAGTATCGAAATCTTCACCACAGGAATGCCGAAATGCTGAAATGCAAAATGGAGAAATAAATGCAAGACCCTACGGATTCAATCCAATGGTGCAGGTGAATTTGAACATGATCAGAGGGCTATTGTTTCACTTCACAGTTAATCAATTAGTTACGATTCAGTTAGCAAAACTGATTCATGATTCTTGATCGGTTGGTGATTCAGTCACCAAGGTGTTTTTGCCCAAAAAGATTCAAGGTGTAACTAAAGTGGTAATTTGACATAAAAGGAACACACAGAGATTGTGCATGGTTGGTTGCTCTGTATGAAAACAAAAAATGAGTTGAACTGTAAGAAAGTGAAGGTGACAGTATGCGCAGTGTGAGATAAAACTCTGAGATGAGTAATAGATGATGAATAGACAGAAGCAAGAGCAAAATTGCAGAACAAACTTGGATCAAAGCAGATTTGCAGACAGAGGAAGAGAAGAATTGTAGAACAGTTAGAAGAAGACCATATTTAAAAAACAAAGAAGAAGTGGTAAGAATCCGATTTATCTGTCTTGTTGGTTATTCAATCATTCATTTATATTCTAGGGTGGTAGGGAGGTGCTAGGGAGGACTGTTGTCCTCAGAGGTTCAAGTGGGTGCTTGAACATAGGGAGTTGCAGCTTCCTTCTGGTTGCAGCTAGAGAAACCAGGGTGGAAGGGTAGTGCAAGGGAGAACAAGTGTTCTCTATTATATAGGTTGGAGATTTTGTAACTGGAAGTTGGTGCTTCCATCCAGTTTGTGATGGAACATTAGGGGAGTTGGTGCTTCCTTCTAGTGGGTGCTAGAGAAACAAGAGAGTCGGTGCTCTCAAACAAGTTCAATCTTGTGAAATAGAGGTAGCAGCCTCACATTGAGTTGGTGCTCAATTATAGATGATGTATAGAATTTAAAAGACTACCTATCATTTCGAAGAAGAAGAGGTTTTCTCCCTTTATGGGTTTCCTCATGAAAATTTGTCTCTGTGTATATCTTATGTGTGACTGATGCTCATTATTTTTATTGTCCATATGATGTATAATGTTGATGATCACTTGAAGAAAGATTAAGAATGTATCAATAGACTTAATATTGTTTAAGCACAATAACAATTGATTCACCCGCCATCTCAGTTGTCTTAGTAATTTCAACACAAAGCATGAAACAGGTGGTGGGATTTTTCTAAGGGTTCGAAAGAGGGATCAAAGTCAAACTAAATATTCTTTAAGTAAGACTTGATTTGTAAATTGGGGTTAATCAATAAATCATGAAAACTCAAGAGGTGACTTGGTGGAGGGAAGGATCGATTTGAGCATTAGGATGATCACTAAATTAATAGGAGGGTTAAAATTTTGAACAAATAATTTCAAATCTTTTGAAAGTTATAATGAAAGGTAAAGTTTGTAAAAGGAACGATAGGTGATAATGGTGTTTGATTTGGAAATCGATACCAATCACCAAATTGGGAAAGGGTTCAACAATCAAGGTAAGTGTTGGATGTATGGGTTGACTCGGGTTCTACCTTAGTTCTCCAATAAAACCCTTTTCACCATTGGCCCTTCTGGTAAACCAGAAGGTTACACCGTGCACAAAGTGCACAACACAGTCTCAACCGAGATTATTTATGGGTGACTACATGATGCATGTGTTAGTAGTCATGGAAGGGATTGTGGATGTTATTTTTACTTCTATTTCTACTTAAACATGAATTCTATCATACCATTCATTAGATATATCATTTTATCCATTCAACGCCATTCATTACACCAGTGCGTGCTGTAAATAAATCCATTCATTCATATAACCATTTAACCATAATTTCATAAATAACAAAAGCATTCAGACACATTGAAAAAAAATGGTTTTATTGTGGTTGATCCCCCCTTGGGGCTACATCCAAAAATATATTCCTTTTATTTCTCCTTCTTCATATAAATAGCATTGCATGCATTACATCATAGGATATGTGAATAGTGGTGAGGTTGACCTGTGTCACACCAATATCCACAACTTGCAACTTGGCCCTCAGCTAAATCTCAACATTAAATCCATCTGAGCTCCACAACTCTCATCAAGATAAATACTCAAAAGGGTTAGTCAAAAGTAAGTTTTTTGTCTCAAAAAGGACACAAAAAATATAATAACAACATATTTCCCTACAAATATATTGCACTCTATCTCATACATCTTCTATTTATACTAAAAATTTGGGTTAAAACCCTTACATTATGACTCCAAAACCCTAAATCTAAGTGGAATCCACTTGCTCACTTTATAATTTCCTTTTGCATGGTTGGTATTTGATCCAACCATTCCTTGAGATGATTCTTCCTTATTTCTCGATGAGATGCTTACTTTTTGCATTTGTCTCCTTGGTCTTCCTTATTTTATGGCTCCCAAAACTTCATTTGACTCCCAAAACTTCATGCTCCAACAAACCCCCAACACTAACCTATGTCTCATCCCGATCTACTTAGGTTGTGTGTGCCTCTTACACTGACTTTTACAGTTCCTGGAACTTTCTTGCTAGTTCATCTCCTTTTTCCTTCATCTGGGGATTCTTATTGTTAGTTGTGGAGCCTAATTATCTTCCTGATTCAGAGGTCTTTGTTTTCAGCTATGTTTAGACCCCATGAAGACATTACACCCTGGAAGAATTTACACTCCTCCACGCGGGGGAGTGTAGGTGGGGTTGCCCCCCTGAGGGGTTTAGGGGAAAGTAGGCCCCTGAAGGAAAAATGCCTTGTAAATGTATATTGTAATTTCATAGTAAATCTGGACCGTTCATTATAAGGTTTCATATATAACGGTAGTAGTTATGTTAGTGATTTTTTTCCTAGAAGGAAACCCTCTTTTATGAGGGAAATGTATTGCGGCTGTGTATCATTGTGAAGATTGTATTTTGAGTGAGGATACTGTGAGAGAAAGAAGAGGAAGTCACAATGGGTGTGTTGTAGGTTGTATCCCTTCATTTTTTGGATAATAATAAAGGAAGGACCTGGAAATTTCTCTAGTGGATGTAGCCTACATTGGGTGAACCATGTATATATGTGTCTCATTGTATTGTGTATCTTCTATGTTTTATTTCCACATCTTTTTTTATTTTATTTCTCCGGGATCCTATTTTTCTAACAACTGGTATCCAAGAAAACGATAACTCGCAGGAAAAAAGGGTTCTTGGTTTGAGTGGGAGAAATGGAAGAATATGGAAAGTTTAGGGTCGAGAAATTTAACGACCAAAACTACCAATTATGGAAGATGCAGATGAAATATTATTTATATCAGAAGGATCTATTCCTACCATTGGGTGGAATAGAAAAGAAGTCGACGACCATGAAGGACGACGAATGGCAAATTATTGACAGAAAGGCTCTAGGAACGATACAACTGAGCCTCGCAGTGTCGGTGGCTTTCAATATTTCGAAAGAAAAGACAATGAAAGATATTATAGACACATTGTCTAAACTTTATGAAAAACCCTTGGTGTCCAATAAGGTATTTCTAATGAAGAGATTATTTCATATGAAGATGTCAGAAGGTGGGTCTGTTGTAGATCATTTAAATGAATTTAATACGGTTAGAAATTAGCTAATTTTTGTAAAAGTTGACTTTGATGATGAGGTTGGGGATCTTCTAATGTTGTGCTCATTGATAGAAAGTTAGAACGACTTGGTCATGGTTGTAAGTAACTTTGTCTCTGGTTTAAACACTTTAAAATTTGATGATGTTGTTGGTGTTATCCTTAGTGAGGAAATGCGAAAAAAAATCACATGTGAGACATCAGGTAATGCATTAAACATGGAGAACAGGGGAAGACAAAAGGATAGAGGAAAGGGATCATGGAATCACATGAATTCTAGGAAGGGCATATCCAAATCTCGACTTGGAAAGATATAGTGTTGGAATTGTGGATAGAAAAGACATCTGAAGAAAGACTGCAGAGATCCAAAGAAACAAAGAGATGGACAACAAGAGAAAAAATAGGAAGCAAATGTAATAGGTGATGTGTTACAACATGCTTTGATTCTTTCTATAGATAATATTTCTGAGTCTTGGGTAGTACATTCAGGGGCTTCATTTCATGCCACACCCCATAAGAAAAATTTTGTAGATTATGTTCAATGTGATTTTGGATAGGTTCATTTGGGTGATGATGCACCATGCAAATTTGTTGGAATGAGAAAGCTAAAAATAAAGCAAAGGCATTGAAACCAACGGTTTTTGAAATAGGTAAGACATGTTCCAGATCTAAGGAAAAATCTAATTTTAGCAAGGCAGTTGGAAAGTGAAGGTTGTATATCCATATTTACATATAAGGTGTGGAAGGTCACCAAAGGATCATTGGTGATAACAAAAGGAGAGAAGGTAGGTACATTGTATTTATGTACTGGTAATACTGACTCTTCTATCTCTTTAGTTTCTACAAGAGTGGATACAACACTGTGGAATCATAGTCTTGGACACATGAGTGAGAAGGGGATGCAAATATTTTACAAAATAAATTTCCTACTAGATCTTAAGAAAACTGATTTGGATTTCTGTGAGCATTGTGTTTATGGAAAACATAAGAGAGTCATATTTCTCAGAGTCAAAAAAGAAAAGAAGAGTGAAAGGTTAGAGATTGTGCATACAGATGTATGGGGGCCAGATTAGGTATCATCTCTTGGTGGCTCTCATTATTATGTTACTTTTATTAATGACACAACTAGAGAAACTTGGGTTTATTGCATTCGACAAAAATATGATCTTTTTGATACTTTTAAGAAATGGAAAGATTTGGTTGAGAATGAGACAAGAAAAAGGTTGAAGTGTCTCATATCAGATAATGGAGGTGAATATTATAGAAATGAGTTTGATGATTGATGTTTATACCATGGGATTCATAGAGATAATGCAGTTCCAGGAACACCATAAGAAAATGGTGTGTCAAAAAGGATGAACAGGACAATCATGGAGTGTGCAAGGAGTATGAGATTGCATGTTGGTTTTCCCTTACAGTTCTGGGAAGATGTTGTAGATATTGTCATTTAATTAATAAACAAAGGACCTTCAAGCTCTTTGGATGGTATAATTATAGAGGAGGCATGGACAGGTAAAAAGGTAAACTATTCTTTTTTGAAGACTTTCGGTTGTGAACCATTTGTCCATATTGATAAATAAAATAGAACAAATCCTGAGGCAAAATCCAAGAAGTGTACCTCTATTGGATACAATGTTAATGATTCTGGTTATCGCTTATGGGATTATGAAAATAACCAAATCATTAGGAGTAGAAATTTCATATTCAGTGAGAAGGCCATGTGCACATATCAGTTGTAGGGAAGAAACAGAAAAAATAAAAACCAAAATACACAGTTCTTGATGAGATCACTGAAAAAGAAATTCCAAAGAAACCATAAAATCAAAATGTACAACAAAACAAGAAGAAGGTACCTCAAACTCCTACAAGTTTTTTTATAAGATCTATTAGTATAAGTAGACCCCCTGAACGATACTCTCCTTCATTGTATTATTTATTGTTGACTAATTATGGTGAACCACCAGAATGTTATGAAGAGGAAATGTAGGTAGACACTAAAAGGAAGTGGGAGCAAGGTATGAAAGAGGAAATAGACTCCATGGTAAATAACCAAACTTGTGATTTGGTTGAGTTGCCTACAAGAAAAATAAAATTGCAGAATAAATGGGTTTACAAGTTGAAGGAAGAATATGGAGGCAAAAAGGGGTACAAGGCTAGACTTGTTGTAAAGGGGTTTTCACAAAATAAAGGTATAGATTTTGATGAAATATGTTCTCCTGTTGTTAAAATGAGATCAATTAGGACTATTTTAAGTCTTGTGGTAGTAGAAGATTTGCATCTTGAATAGTTAGATGTAAAAACAACTTTTCTCCATGGGGATTTAGAGGAAGAGATTTATATGCAACAACCATAGGGGTATGAGGTCAAAGGGAAGGGAAATTTAGTATTCATGTTGAAGAAGAGTTTGTATGGCCTAAAGCAGGATCCAAGGTAGTGGTATTTGAATTTTGACAGGTTTATGATAGAATAAGGTTATTGTAGATGTCATTCTGATCACTGTGTTTATTTTAAAAAGATAGAAAATGGAAGCTATATTATCTTGCTATTGTATGTAGATGACATGATTTTTGCAAGTTATAATATGCATGATATAAATGTGCTCAAGAAGAAATTAGATAATTCATTTGTGATGAAGGATTTGGGTGCTGCAAAGAAAACCTTGATATGATAATAACAAGATATAGGAAAAATCACAAATTGGCATCGTCTTAGGGTGAGTACATACAGAAGGTGTTGGAGATGTTTAGAGTGAAGAATGCAAAAACAATTAGTATACCTTTGGAACACCATTTAAAATTAACGAAGGAAATGTGTCCAAAGACATAGGAGGAGATAGAATACATGTCCAGGGCCCCTTATTCATCAACATTTGGCAGCTTGATGTATGAAATGGTTTATACAAGAGCATATATTGCACATGAAGTGGGAGTTGTGAGAAGGTATATGAACAATCCATGTAAAGAACATTGGGAGGAAGTAAAGTGGATTCTCAGGTATTTAAGAGGTGCTGCTACTCATGCATTATGTTTTGGAGGTTGAAAGAATATTCTACAGGTATATGTTGATTCAAATATGGCAGGTGATAAAGATAGAAAGAGGAGCACCAAAAAGTATTTTGTTACTATAGGTGGAACAATAGTAAGTTGGATTTCAAACTACAAAAGGTTGTTGCACTTTAAACAACAAAGGCAAAGTATGTTGTTTCTATAGAGGCTAGTAAATAGATGATTTGGTTATAGAGTGTTATGGAGGAAATGGGGAAGAAGCAGGAGAATAGCAGGTTGTACTTTGACAATTAGAGTGCCATTAATATTGAAAATAAATGTCCATCTTCCAATATAGTTCGCATTAGAAGATGGACATTTGAAGTTGGAAAAGATAAACACTAGCCAGAATCCTGTAACCATGTTAACTAAGGGAGTAACTAGGGAGAAACTGAGATCTTGTTCAGTTTCAATTAGTTTTTAAGAATGAAGGTGAAGATAAGAAATTTTCCAAGTCCAAGAAGGATCATAGTCCAGCAGATACAACAACGGTGGATCTATTGAGATCAGTCTCCAAGTGGGAGATTATTGGTTGTGGAGACTGATTATCTTCCTGATTTAGAGGTATTTGTTTTCATCCATTTTTATACCCCATGAAGACTTTGCATCCCAGAAGAATGTACACTCCTCCATGCGGGGGAGTGAAAGGGGGGGTTACCCCCCCTGCAGGGTCCACGGACAAGTGGGCCCCCGGAGGAAAAATTGCCTTGTAAATGTATATTGTAATTTCATAGTAAATTGGGACTGTTCATTATAAGTTCGTAGATCTGACGGTAGAAGTTATGTTAGGGTTTTTTTCCCTAGATGGAAACCCTATTTTATGAGGGAAATGAATAGTGGTTATGTATCATTATGAAGATTGTATTCTGAGTAAGGAGACTATGAGAAAAAGAAGAGGAAGTTACAACAGATGTGTTGTAGGTTGTATCCCTTCATTTGCTAGATAATAATAAAGGAATTACCTGACAATTTATCTAGTTGACGTAGCCCACATTGGGTGAACCATGTATATCTGTGTCTCTATTGTATTGTATATTTTCTGTGTTTTATTTCCACATTTGTTTTATTTTATTTCTTCGCGATCCTTATTTTCTAACACTTATCTTTGAGGGTGTCCATGACCTGTGTTGTAACATGATCCTTCAATACTTTTATCCCTTATATGTGTGGCTATTCCATCCTGGATTTTTCCATTTCATCCTGTTATCTTTTTTCTTCTTTCTCTTGTAGGGGATCCAACTGAGATTTTCGTGCTTGTTTGTCCTCTTGTGTGGCTTTTACCTCTTCTTATAGATTTTTCATCTCCTACACGACCCTTAGTCTCAGGGATATGGCCATTGTCTTCTGCCTATTATTTAGGTCCTGAACTACAATGTTGAATGTTTCTTCTCTCTACTCTAGCTTTTGGATCCTGTCATCCTCTGCCAAACTTGTATAAAGTTGCGTAGTCCTTTCATAAAGTTATGTTATCTACTTAACTTCTAGCGCAATGTACTTTGTTTGTTCTGTAGCTTTATTCTCTCTTTCTGTTAATATCTATGTCAGTGTGGTTGGTGTTATCTTCACCACCAATTATCTTATCTCTTTCTTGTACTTGTTGTTGGCACAGGGGAAGAACCAGGGTTCAACGCTTCAATAACGCACCAAAAAAACCCTAACTATGAGCCCTTTTGAAAACACCTGGAAAGCAGGCGAAGTCTGACCCGAGGTAGAGGCAGGGGGGTTACAAGACTCAGGTGTCTGTAACCAATATGGGACAAAGATCTATGATTACAATTACTTCACAGGGTACTTAAGAACAACATGCATTAGTTTATCATCTTTATTCACATCGCAGAACAAACCCTAAGAATTGATCGGTGCAGTAATACTGAAAAAATACACATCTCACTTAGGAACATAAAGTAGATATAGCACATTCACATAAATAAATCACTAAGCATTCATAGATCTATCTATCATTCATAACCATTAGTTCACTAAGAATATTTACATCATAAATATCATAACACAAAGAAAACCATCAACAAATGATATATGGGGTTCACCCTAGTGTGGGGCTACATCCACCAACGACTTCTTATTATTTACTAGTATTCAATATCTTACATTCTTCTTCTCTTGTGCACTAAGCCACAGAGCCCAGCTTTACACTAGACAGGTGATTTGCACACTAAACACTGGATCCACCTTCCGAAAACTAGGTCAAGGCACATAACCAACTCCTCTACTAAGAACAAAGCCTTACATACACAGTCTATTGTGCTAAGAAACACAAAACTACTTGCATTGTTGGCACAGGGGAAGACCCAAGGTTCAACTCTAACAATGCACCAACAAGCCCTAACTACTAGCCCTTTGGACAACACCCACGAAGCAGATGCAGTCTCACCCGAAGTAGCAATAGGGGGTTGCAGGAAACAGGTGTCTACAACCAGAGGAAGTGCAAAGTGGATCCAAGGAAAGACACAAAACAACCTAGCTATTCTTTACCACGCATAAGCTTACTTCGTAGGTTATATCTTAGATCTAGCACAATAATGCAATAACAGAATAACAGAAAACAAAGAACACAACATCAACCATAGATGACAACAAGATATACGTGGTTCACCCTCTCCCTAGGGATACGTCTATAGAACTGTGCTTCTTGATATATTAACATGAAAACATATAGTTCTATCTGCGCACTTAACTTGTAGATTTCTATCTCTTTTCTCTTCTTCTCTCCCCTCCCTATGCACCTAACTATAGGGTTGATCGTCACACCCAGCTGAAGATCCATGATATAATAATGCTCTCGCATCACAATGCCTCTCTCGACAACAATAATCAACAACCATTAACCCTCAATGACGAACCTTCTAACATGAACGAACCCATCCCAAATCCTCTAGACCTTTATTTTTACATTACATGGCAATAGTCTAGGTGTCAAAACCCTAGATCCAAAACCCTAGGTATCTAAAAACCTAGGTCAACTTGACCCACATTTTCAGGGCTCCACCAACCTATCTTTCCATCTACTCTGGGAGGTGGTCCAAATCACTCATTGACATCTTCTTTTACTTGATGAGTTTTCCATGATCCATCTTTCCTTTTTGATCTGTCTTCCTTGGTCTTCTCTTCCAATGACTAGATTTTCCTTCCTTTTCTCCTTCTTTTCTGCTTCTTTGACCAGTTCAAACCATTCTCAGTAAATCTGCCTTCAGTGTAGTTTGTACTTTGCCTTTATCCCTTACTCTTCTCTTTCTTCCATAATCAAGGGCCAGTAGGCCCCAACACTCACCTGTGACTCATCCCGAGTCACTGCAAGACTGGGCCTTCTTTTTCACTTCGACTTTAGACTGCGTGGAGAAGCCTGTGCTTTTTTCTCTATCCCTCCCTTCCTTTTTCAAACTATATTTTACGTGTCTGGTACCTAGTTTCAACTACACCTGGTACCTAGACCCTTCTTCTTCTTCTTTTACTGAGAGCTGTGTGGAAACTAGTTGTCATAATACAATTTCAATTAGCTCCCATTTACCAAACCTTCTTTCCTTTCTCCATTCAGAGTCTTCAACTATGCAGATCCTCCTTCTGTAACATAGGAAACCTCATATGGCCCAAACCAACGTGTCCAAAACTTCCCTGGATGCTTCATGAACCTGTTTTCATATACCAGCACCAAATCTCCTTGTTTGAATTATTTCCTCTTGAAACTCCTGTCATGGTAGGCCTTCTCTCGTTCCTTCTGTACCTGTTGATGAGATCCTGCAATAAACATGTCTTCTTCTAGTTCTACCAACTGTGCAAGCCTGTCTTGTACAATGCCTGTGTCATCCATATCTGTAAATGTTGCACCTCTTAGACTAGGAACTATATATTTCATAGGGACCATTGCTTCTAGACCATAAACTAACTTAAAAGGAGTCTGCATTTTCATCTTCTTGCAAGTAGTTCGATATGCCCATAGTACTACTAGCACTCTCAAATCCAAATCATCTATGTTCAAACTGTAAATATTCATCAACGTTGTCTCCAAGATCTTATTGAAATCTTTGACTGTACCATTCGCCTGTGGGTGGTATGGCATACTCTTCTGATGATGAACTTCAAATTCCTGAGTTAAGGCTTCAATAGTATTATTAATAAAATGAGTACTTTGATCTCTCATCAGGATCTTTGGGCATCCAAACCTTGCTATGGTATCCTCAAATATGAACTACGCAGCTGTAGTTTCACTACAGTCCCTAACTTCTCTTGCTTTTTCCCATCTGGTCAAATATTTTGTCGCTGTGATAATGTATCTCTCTCCTGTGTGCTTTCTTGGTGGGTTAATACGTCTAAAAAAATCAATGGTCAATTTCTCAAATGCCTGTAAAGTTAGCTGAGGTGCGAAAGGCATCTCATCTCTTCTAGAAGGTTTTCCGAATCTTTGGCATACATCGCAGGCATGGAGGATTTTAGGGGCTAAATTTCGCTCATGGTCTAATTTTCCATGGTTCTTCCAAAAATGAGATTCGCTATTTTAAAAATTATTTGCCTAAATTCTATAGGATAAAATATTTTACCTTAAAAATAGCCAAAATTTTATAAAAACTAAATAAAATCCTTAGAAATTTGAATATTTTTATAAAAATATCGCCAAACATTTATAGTTGGCATATGAAGGATTAGTAAGATTCGCTAAGGTTTCTACATTTAAAAATAAATTTCCATCCTTAAAATCATCCCTGATCATAGGCTCTGTAGTACTCCTTAGCATCGTTTTGTAAAGTGGGTCACCAAAGCCCAGCTCTAAGAATATTTTGCGTTGTTTCTTTCCGAGCACAATTTCCTCCTGCAATGCCTTCATGTGTTTCTTCCAAAATCAATGGTTTTTCTACCTACATAACGCATCTCCTCAATATCTCATTGGGTCCCATATTATATAGTTGTCTAGCTATAAGTGAAAAATATGTAGCACGAACTACCAGTTGTTTCCTCTAAATGATTGTGTGTTCGCGAGGTGCCATTCTTGTAGATAGGTACTAAACTATCTTGGAGAAGTGATCATCAACCTTTCTGATGGCCAACAATTGTGCATCTGGTAGTGTATCCTCCAAACTAGTAGGTTCCTCTCCATGTTCTAACCTAGACAAGTGGTCAGGTCCCTTGTTCATTCTCCTTGGATTGACCACAATCTCAAAATCATATTCCTGGAATAACAGTAGCCACCTGCATATTCTTCCCCCCAACACTGGCTTGTTGACTAATTATTTCAACACAGAATGATCAGTGAACATATTAAAATTTCCTCCCAACAAATAGTGTTGAAACTTCTACAGCACATATACCATATCTAATCCTTCTCTTTCAATGGTAGTGTAGTTTATTTTAGATGTAGATAGCTTCCTACTAGCAAAGGCTAGTGGGTGGTCAATATCTCCTGCTCCTAGTTGGGCTAACACTACTCCTAATGCAATGGAAAAAACATCGACATGGACGTGGAATTCCTTACTCCAATCTGGGAAAACCAGAATAGGCGCAATAACCATTTTCTACTTTAGTGTGTCGAAGCTCTGCTAGAATTCCTCTGACCATTGAAACTGACAATATTTACTGAAAATATTTTCCATTGGTGTTGTTATCTATGCATAGCCCTTAATGAAATTTATGTAGTATCCAATATGTCCCAATGCAGTGCGCATTTGTCTAACTGAAGTAGGGGGAGGTAGATCAACAATGATGGAAATCTTAGAAGGATCTACCAGCAATCCCTGCTTACACAGAATATGCCCTAGCAACACTCCAAAGGGTGAAAAGACAATACATTTTGTTAGATTTAGGGAAATCTGAAATTTCCTACATTTATCTAACATTAGTCTTAAACATTCAATATGATTTTTCAATAAGCTAAAAACAGTCCAAACATCAAAATATGCTTCCAAACATTTATGTAAAAATTCCTTGAATGCTTCGACCACCACCTTGGAAAAGATGGTTGGTGCATTCTTTAATCCAAAAGGCATCACTGTGTACTGGAAATAACCCCATTCTATTGTAAATTTGGTCTTATGGTGATCTTCCTTAGCAATCTTGATCTGGTGATAACCTGAAAATCCATCTGTGAAGGAGTAAACTTCCTGTCCTCCTACATTATCTAACACTTCATCAGTGGATGGTGTAGGGAATGGATCATGTAAACATGCATGATTCAGTTTCCTCAAGTCTACACAGATTCTGATCTCTCCTGACTTCTTATCCTAGACCACCATAGGGATAATCCACTCTGATTCTTCGACAAGTTCTATGATTCCTACTTCCATCATTCTGTCTAGTTCAATCCTGACTTTCTTCTTATACTTGGGATTTTGTCTGTAGGGTCTCTCCTTGAATCACCTTGCATCTGGTTTCAAGGGGGTCTTCATTTCTCCCATGGGCCCTTTAATTCCCTTCATTTCTATGAACTTGGCTGGAAACAAGTCCTGATACTCATGTAGTAATTTTGTAATCTTATCAATAGTGGCATCATCCCAGTAATCTCCAACGTTGGCCAACTTAGGTGCTTGATCTGTTCCAATATTAACTTTATTGATTTTAATTGGTTTTCCAATGAAAGGTAGTTTGACCCCTAGCCCTTCTATGTCTCTTCGTCCTTCATTTTTTGCGATGTTCACATTCCTAGGATCACCATCTTCATCAACATTGATATTGTAACAACCCTGTAATTTCTGAAGAGGGGCAATCCATTCATCTTCATCTTGATCCAAAGGAAGGTTAGGTGCCTCCTCAAAGACTTTTTGTCTTACGACTTGTAAATCCTGATCTACTATGAGGTACTGAATTTCAACTAAAAATGTAGCTACAAATTTCTGAGTGATGTTGGGCCTCAGAAATGTCACATTTATATCCTCTTTTTCCTTCACTATTCCTTACATTTCATCGTCCCATTAACCTTCCATCATACCATGTCCATAATGATACTTGAGTTTCTCCTTATTATTTTCCATTGCATTCACTTTAGTATTATAAGTGAATTTGTGATTAAATATTAGAAAAATAACATATTTTCATTATATATCAAGGTTGGATGAGTTTGATGATGTGTGCAGGAATATGTGAAGATTTTAACAAAGTCAAATATTACCACCTAGCCTCAAATTCGAATTTCATCTTCAAGCTTTGAATATTTGAAGAATATTTGGGACAATCATTCAAGCATATTCAAAGGAGAAGATCATGGAAGATTTGGATTTCATATCTTATCTAAGATATGTGAGAGATGTGTGGAGGATTTGGAGGGTTCATATCTTCTAATAATAGGAAAGTAGTTGAGAATGGTTGAGAGAATAGTGGATCTGTAATTATGACACTCTTCAAGACTCTCATGTATATAAGAGAGTGTTCTCTCTTCATGAGGGGGATCATGTTATTCATAGGATATTAGCTTGGAGAGTTAGAGATCATGCAATTCATAATTTAGTCTTGTAATGAGGAGAAGGGGATTCTTAGCTTTGTTATTCTTTCATGATTTGTCATTTGACTCTTGTAATATAATTTGAGATTGATGTATTGTGTGAGCTCACATATGTCTTTTGGTCATTCAACTCTTCACATGTTGTATTGCTTTCCTAGATTAATTTCCTACTTTCCTAGTTCGTCTTTCAATGCTTTCCTAGAATAATTTCATTTCAGCAATTTAGATTAGATTACTTCTACTTTATTCCTGCATATACAATGTGTGTGCTTCGTAATCCTACGAACCTTGGATTGACAAATTAAATAGTTGGGCAAGTACTACAACAGAATTAAACGACCATATTTCTGCCTAACATTTTGGCTCCGTTTCCAGGGAAGAACAATGGATTGAGGTTTATTTTGATTCATCATGCTCCTAACTCTGAGGCGACATATGGGTAAGGACATGTAGGGAGTGTTTCAATTTCTGCAATTTCAATTCTAGTAATTTCAATTTCCACAATTTCAATTTTTGCAACTGTGAAGAGGTTTTCATGTGTTTTAGCAAGTATGATTTTCATTTTTTTATTTTTTATTTTTATTTGGGTACTGTAAGAACCCCTTTTGCAATATGATTTAACTATGAGTGTCATCTTGGAACAACTCGCTCAGATCCTTGTGAAAGTCGGGATCTCCTCTTCTCACAAAGAGGAGATATTGACAGTAGCCAGGAGCTTAAATGCTCCTCCAAAAACAAATGAGGAATCAACATATGAGGAAATTGAGGAGGAAAATGAGGATTTGCAGTGAGATATGAGCAAGGAGAAATTCACCTATGAAAGCATTATCGAGCAATGGTTCTAGGTATGTTCTCGATTAGCTCCATTTTTTTATTTTTATTTAGAAATTTTGCAGTCACAACAACTAGATTCATTCACTCTCGAATATTTCCATTATTCATTTGAAAAATTACCATTGAACATATTGTTGTTACTGTTGCGTGCTTGGTTCCACTGGAAATTTGCCTACACGTAACTAATTTCTAATTCCGTTTAGCATAGAGTAGGTAGGTTTTAATTTTCAGTTTTTGTTTTACCTAAAATAAGTCTACTCTCCTCCGCGCTTCGTGCGATCACGAGGATTAGAAAATAGGAATGATTTTGAGTTCAGGAATGAATGTCTTTGCATCCATCCTTTGAGATACAAATAAACACAGTAAAAAATAAATAAAAAATTGTAGACAAATAAAACACAACGAAAATTTTACATGTTGTTACAGCGAAAATTTTCGCTGTTACAACATGTTGATACATAAAAAAAAATTATGATGTTACAGCACACTGTTATAGCATGTTGATACAACATACTGATATAGGATGCTGATATAGAAAAAATTGTACATGCTGGTACAACAAAATTTTACATGTTGTTACAGCGAAATTTTACTGTAACAGTGATTGAATAAATTTGCATATCTGCAAACAATAAAACATTAGATGAAAAAAAAAAAAAAAAATTTCTATGTTGAAACAGTGAAATTTTTACATGCTGAGACAGTTGTTGAAACAATGAAATTTTTACATGTTGAGACAGACGCTAAAACAACGAAATTTTACATGTTGTTACAACAAAAATCTTACATGCTATTACAACAATTTTTTTACATGTTGTTACAGGGAATTTTTTTTTACATACTGTTACAACAAAATTCTACATGCTGATACAGTAAGATTTTACTTGCTGAAACAATGACGTTTTTGCTGTAACAATGATTGAATAAATTTGCATATCTTGGTTTGAGTTTCCACACCACCCCTTGAATTACAACCTGCAAAACAAACAAATGAATCAATCCTGTCATTATTCTTCTCCCGCATCCACGTTAGCAAGAAAATGAATTCAATGGTTTACTGCTCCACCTTCTCATCTCCAATGAATCAACATTCGGGCTTGAATTCTGTTTGTATCTTTTCAATAATAGGAAACCTCAAAATTTCTCTCCATAATTTTAGCATTTGATTCGGGCTTCATATCTATAATTGGACTATGTTGTTAATGGAGAAATATGGGCCAAAATCTTAACGACGTCATTATTTCAACTGCCTATATCTTCATAGTTTAGTTGTCGATAGTCCACCAATTATTTCAAATCGAATCAAAACCAATTGCTTAAAAAAAGGATGATTAGTTGGGTTGCCTATTATTGGAAACTCTGTTTTATTCATTTGATCCAATGCATCATCCTGTATTAATAAACAACTAGTACATATCCCTCCAATCATGCTTCAATATGATCGTATCTACTTTCAGATTTGAAATTAATCGGTTGTTTGTTGTTTTACATGATGTGGCATCCGGGAGAGATGGGAAGAAAATCGTCCTATTCTTCTATTAATCCATACAACCCAAATAAAAATCTCAATGTTTCTATCTTTGGATTTGAAGGAATCAACACGTTTGGCTTTACATATGGATGCGTAGCTCACACATGCAATGAACATCTAAAATTTTCCGTCAATTAACATCATTTTGCAGACAGTCATCTTCGACTACAATTTGTACACAAACCGTGATGAATTTCAAAAATCCCGGACACAAGTTTTGTGCATAAGGGTCTCATTTAGCTGAATCGTGGGAGTTTTTGAAAAAATTTCCTGGTTTGAGAGTAATTCTGATTTTTCGGACCGTGAAGAAGGCAGATTTCAAGATGGTCAGTTTTCCAATATGGCAGATACACAGTCAAACTCTTGCTCAGGTCTAGGTAACTATATTTTTCATGCTCTCTTTGGGCCGGTTCTATTTCTATTAAATTTTAATTCCCTTTCGATTGCATGCTCTTACTTCAGGATGTTTGATGGACATGGAGAAATTGGAACACAGTGCTTGCAGTTTATAAAGAGTCATTGATATAGTTGCTAAATCCATAGATCCTTGTGATGCTTGTGTTGAATTTGTTGTTGAATCATACCAGATCTGATCGAAGTGTGAGATTCACACTAATAACATTACCGTTACTGTTGTATAAAGTAATGGTTTGCAAAACTCTGGTATATTTTTCCAATCAGCAAAGGAGAAAATGGTTATACAATCATAATCACAGTATTCATTTGGATTCTTTGTTTTTTAATTTTGAGAATAATACAAAACTTGGTTTCAATTAAACAATAAAAATTATAAAAACATGGAAAGATACAAAAACATTATAAAAATCAAAATTTGCGAATGGACATTCTAAAAATTCTTGAGTTGTTTTCATGATTTATGTTTTTCTTTGAGTCACTGTTACAACAATCAAATAAAAATGCAATTTATTTCTTTGAGTTTCTCGTATTCGTACGTATTCTTGTCTTACTATTCTTCACGCAACAATCAATGATGAACCACGAGCACAACAACAAATGGTATAAACATGTATTGTTCTTTAATTTTCTGCATTTACAATTATTTTTGCATGATCTTTTTTTCAAAATTCTCACAATTTTTATGCAGGAATTTGTACTAAGCTTTTCAGGTTCACAGCCGAGCGCATCCCACGCTGCAGTGATTTTCATGAATCACAACATTATTCAAAGAATACATGTTTTTCAGGAGTTGTTACCCATCAGAAACACCATGACATTTCATGATGCGCAACAACATTTTGTTGTTTTACACATAAATATTTTGTTGATACACAACAACATTTTTCTGCTACACAGAAACATTTTGCACATCTTGATGTTTGTTGTTACACAACGACCATGTTGATACACTATCACTTCCACATTTTGCCAAATTTCATGTTGTGACACTATCCCATTTCTCCTTCAAATCTGGTTAATCATCTGGTGTTGAAGCCATCTTCCATTGCCTTAACTTTCATGACTTCACACACGCCTATTTTTCTGAGTTGCATACATTCCTTTATCTTTTTTCCTTCTTTTTCCTTTCCAGTTTTCCTTCTAAATAAAACAAACCCCTTTCCATGATTACATTTCCTTGCCATAAAACTTGTTGCTACTGAGATCTTTACATCTATAGTCCTACCAATCTTTTTATAAACTCACATTGACTGATGTGGGATTCCTTAAGGCCCACCATTCAATAGTCTTGCCCCATCGAACTCGACACATTATCTGGGATATAGACTAGAGTTCATTTTGAGTACCTAGAGGCTTGCATGCCTTAATGGCAAGTTCTCTCGCTGACGATCATGGGAATACATCAATGTCCCTTGA
>JZKD02S1772298.1:732838-747136 GCA_000966675.3 Picea glauca
TTTAGTCTTGTAATGAGGAGAAGGGGATTCTTAGCTTTGATTCTTAGTTTTGTTATTCTTTCATGCTTTGTCATTTGACTCTTGTAATATAATTTGAGATTGATGTATTGTGTGAGCTCAAGTATGTATTTTTGTCTTTCAACTCTTCACATGTTGTATTGTTTTCCTAGATTATTTTCCTGCTTTCCTAGTTATTCTTTCAATGCTTTCCTAGAATAATTTCATTTCAACAATTTAGATTAGATTACTTCTACTTTAGCCCTGCATATACAGTGTGTGTGTTTCATAATCCTACGAACCTGGGATTGAGATATTAAATAGTTGGGAAAGTACTACAACGAAATTAAATGACCATATTTCATCCTAACAAGTGATACCATACCAATCTGAAGTGGCGAGGTGTAGTTCTTCTTGAAGATACCAATTGATGGGCATAGTATTTGAAGTGTTAATGAAATTGTGCACCCATTGTTCTTGAGGAATGTTGCTCCAGGAGTTCACACAACTTCGCACATGGTCGTTCAAACAACTCTGACATGTGTATCAGACTTCTCACCCTTCGTCTTGTTCTAAAAAGCACACTATCATCAAAGTGCGACATTGTACCCACTCTGTGATGTTGTTCTTGTGTGTCCCCTACCATCTTTCTAGTGTTGCTTTCAAGGCTTCATTCAGGGCAAAAAACCTCTATTGTACTGGTACAACTTCTTCAAATTCCAATAAGAATGTTTCTAAATGATTTAAACCATCAAATGTGGGCAAGTTACTTACTTTCGTGCCAATCCTGCGAACTTCCCTGGTCAATATGGCACATCTCCACGCAGAAAATTCATACATTTTTTTCTTCCAATTCTCCAGTGCTTCTTCTAAGTTTGATGAGCATGCACTTTCAATTCACCAACTCAAATTCCCATATATTTTACGATTAATGTAATCACGTTATCTTGTTGTCAATTTATATATATTCTCTAACTTGTATGCATGTTCTTCTTCTCTGATGGGTTTTGTATATCCGTGACATTCATCAGGATCAATAGGTGCAATGACCCTAAATCCATCACCTTCAAATGTCATTCTTCTTTTCTTTAAGCCAACAACAGTGGAATTTTTTAAATCCCAATCAATTCCTAACAACGTAGGATAAGGAAAACTATCATCAACTATCTCAATTACTTCGAAGTCTACAAACATTCTTACCTCGTCAATGTCCACAAGGACATGATCTAGTCTTCCAAAGGGGTTTACTACCTACTGATTAGCCATCTTGAGCATGATAGGGGAGTAAATCAACTTAGTTTTTCCCATCAATTCCCATGTCTGCTTCGTCATAACGTTGACTTTTGATCCCAGGTCAAGGACCACATAATCTATGTCATAGTCCCCAATCTGAGCATTAAGGTGTAGTTCCTTTTTTGTCCTTCTCTTTCTGGATACTTGATGTACTTCTCTATTCAACAGAAGATCTACCTTCCCTAGCTCATATTTTCTAATTAAGTGTTGTAGTTCTTGTATGACTCTTTCATCCTTAATCAACTCAATAAATTTATACAAGAAACATACAAGTTTTCTTACCTCTTTTCCTTCTCTAGGTGATGCAGACTGATCAAATGCTAGAGGCATCCCACATTCTCTCACTTCTAGTTGTGCCTTTGATGACGAATCCTATTCTGCTCCAAATTCTCTTCTTTCCTCTCCATATGCCTGCCTCTCCTTCCTTGGATCAAACAACTATGTCTTCTTTCCATCTCTTTTGATCCCTAATCCTTCTATAGTATTTTCTGGAGTCACCCTATCTTCTCCTGTAACAAGCCTTCTCTAGTGATAACAATGACTCTATGATCCTCTTCGTGAGGTTTTGCTGATATTAGTTGTACTTGTTGGTTTCCTTCTCGTCTCTCCCGAATTTTGGCTAACAATGCTATAAAATCCTCAGTAACATGTTCAAATGAGTTGCAGTAGCTACAAGTGGTACAAGGGTTATGAAAATATCTTTCCAAATGACCCGGCTAGGCGCAATTATAACAAATGATCTAACCTTGACCTCGACCCATGCCTCCTCCTTGTCCTCTTCCTCTGAATCCACCACGAGGATTGAAGTTTCCTCTTCTTGGGGAGTTAAACTACATAGAATTTCCCTCCTGCTACATCTTTCCTTGAATCATATATGTATCTCTTGAACTTTCATGTAATAGTTCATAATCCCTACTGTCCTTCTCATCATGCCCTACAGATTTATAGAATGTACAGTAAAGATTTCTAGGTGTCTGGACAAAAATTTTCATGTAATAAAATTCACCAGGGCGATGTCTATTTCTACATACCTCGCACCAGGGTAGAGTAACTGATTCAAAGGGATCAGAGATCCAAATTCCACGTACTCATGAAATAGAGAACAATCCTACTTATCATGGCCTTCTGATTCACATATGATACACTAGATTTCTTCTCTTTTATCTTTTCCCTTTTCTTTATTCATATCTTCGACCTGCAGAGATAAGCTAGTTAGTTGACTCAAAATTTGGCTCATACCTGATATGGATTATCCCATAGGGGTTGATTCTAGTTTCATGGTGATCTCCAATGCCTCAGCCTATGAAGTGACCTTCGGTTGCATTAGAGGAACTCTAATGTGTGGTAGGAGGGAAACAATGAACCAATCCTTTTTTTTCTCATCTGGGATCTAAAAACTCAAACGACCTATCAAGGTCTTAAACCTTTGATCAACCTCCCAAATAGGTTCAACTACTCTTTTATTGATTTCCTTTGGTTCTATAATGCATTGTGACTCTGACTTGGGTTTCTTAAATTCTGCACTCAATGAAGTATTGATATTGTTCAATGTTTTAGGCTGTGCAACCCCTTTAACAAAATTCATATACCAACTCAGTGCGTAGTCTCTCAAGGTAGTACTAAACTGAGCTCTTTTAACAACTTCATCACTATCTTGCTTAATACTCCATACAGCTTAGCATAAGAACCAGTGTTGATCAGGAGCTTCAGATCCATCTTCTCTAAAGATAGGTAGACTCATTTCATCTGCCATAGATCTTTCTAGGTTTCTTGACTAAGTATGTACTGAACTGATGGTAACAGTGCTCTGAGTGCTCTAGTAACTCTAACTACTCTGGCTACTTAACGCTGCTAAAAAAACATGAGGAGTAATAGTACTTACTTCAATGATAGGTGCAGTTCATGAAGTCTTTGATTCTTCTCGGCGAGGTTCTTCATTCTTCCCTTCCTCTTCCCTAGTGGACTCTGAATGTTCATCTTTCAATAACACTTCTTCTTATCCGCTGTATAACCCTTCATCCTATGCCAGTGGCTCATGAGTCTGCTTAAACAAGTTCACCAAAGGAATCTCTCTAAATTTTCTTCCACTTCGAGTATGTCCAACCTCTATGTCACTGTCACTGTCTGAGTTCTTGAACATTAGTTTTTCAATCCGACCAATTACTGTATCTTCAAGATGTTCTTCTCATGCAATAGAATCTTCATCTTCAACTTCAAAAAAGTGTAAAGAATTTACTCTAAGTCCTTTAAAGAAATATCTCTCTTCTTGGCTATATGACTCTACTCTGCCAATAGAAAACTTAGTAATATACCCTCCAATGGTGCTATCAAACCAATGATATACTACTCTTGACACAACATTATCAACTCTCTTGACTTTCTTTATCATCACCGACATCCAAAACACAACTGGTCTAGGTATGATCTCAAACTCGGTATCTTCTAATTTGGCTAACTACTCGTATATCTCCTTACAAATTCCTCCAAAGAAAATCTCGTGTATATTAGTAAATATACACCTTCCCAACAAATCCTCTATACTAAGATTAGGGTTCTTGTTCTGGGCTTTAGTGAAGTCCTTTTCTTATTCTTCTCTCCACTTCTGAATTTTTGTCTTCGATGGAAACCACCTTGACATTCCCTCAAGAAGATCTCAGTCCCGGAAACATAACCATTTGTTGGCATAGGGGGAGACCCAGGGTTCAAATCTAACATCACACCAACAAGCCCTAACTACTGGCCCTTTCGATAACACCTGTGGAGTAGATGCAGTCTCACCCGAAGTAGCAATAGGGGTTGCAGGACACAGGTGTCTACAACCAAAGGAAGTGCAAAGTGGATCCAGGGAAACACACACAACAACCTAGCTATTCTTTACCACACTTAATCTTACTTTGTAGGTTATATCTCAGATCTAGCACAATAATGCAATAACAGAATAACATAAAGAAAATAACACAACATCAACCATAGAGGACAATAATATATACATGGTTCACCCTCTCCCTAGGGCTACATCCACAAAACTGTGCTTCTTGATATATTAAGATGAAAACATACAGTTCTATCTACGCACTTAGCTTGCAAATCTCTCTCTCTTTTCTCTTCTTCTCTCCCCTCCCTGCGCACCCCGCTGGAGGGTTGATATTCACACCCACCTAAAGATCCACAATACAATAATTCTCTCGCACCTCAATGCCTCTCTCGACAAAAATAATCAACAACCATTAACCCTCAATTACGAACCTTATAACATGAACAAACCCATCCCAACTCCTCTAGACCTTTATTTATACATTACATGGAAAAAATCTAGGTGTCAAAATCCTAGGTCCAAAACCCTAGGTATCTAAAATCCTAGGTCAACTTGACCCACGTTTTAAGGGCTTCACTAGCCTGTCTTTCCATCTTCTTTGGGAGGTGCTCCAAAGAACTCGTTGACATATTCTTCTTCTTTCTGAGTTATCCACGATGCATCTTTCCTTGTTGTTCTGTCTTCCTTGGTCTTCTCTTCCAATGACTATGTTTTCTTTCCTTTTCTCTTTCTTTTCTACTTCTTTGACCACTTCGACCCATTCTAAGTCAATCTTCCTTCCACGCAGTTCATACTTCGACTTTCTTCCTTACTCTTCGCTTGCTTCCATAACCAAGGGCCAACATGCCTCTTGCACTTAGCTACTTAATTCCCCTTTCTTTTTCCTTTTTCTACATTACATTCTTACACTTATTTATACATTTACAAAAAAGCCTAATCATGGGTAAACCCATGGGATGAAATCCCATAAAACATAATACAAAACCCTAATGAACCCCTTGTTGGGTCCTCAAATCAAGTGAGATCCCACGATCTTAGCTCCGCCTGGGCACTCCATCCTTGACCATCTTGTCGAAGTCCAAAACGGTGGTCCATCCTGACCAATGTTTCCTCAAAACTTGTTCGAGGGCCAACAGGCCCCCAACACTCACCTGTGACTCATCCCAAGTCACTCAGATCTAGGCATCACTTCTTTGAAGGCCTCGAGCTTGGATTGAGCTGCCTCGACTTGTTGCTTCACATGAGCTTCCTTCTCAGCGAACTACAGGATCATTTTCTCTATAATAGGCCCTTCCAGGAGTTGTTCCATTGTTGCAACTACTTGGTACAACTATGAACCTTGTACTTTGATCTCTTTAAACACCATGAAGGCTTCCTCCTACACCAGTTTTAGCCTCTACCTGACTTCCATTACTCTTCCTTGGATGGCAGTAATCTGTTGTTGGGTTGCACGATGTTCTTGTGATCTCTTCATTCTCTCAACTGCAGTGAGTGACTTCATTTGTGATTGAACTTTCAGTGCCTGCTACTACGCCTCATGTAGCTTCACTTCCAAATTAATAAGCTATGGATATTCCATGAGGCGTTCATAGGTCTGTGTGCTTCTGTCAATCAACTATTTTCATTCTAAGGTGAGGGATCTGATCCTTTCAAATGCACTCTTAGCAACTTCCTCCCTCTGATCACACACTTCCTACGGAGTGCTTGGTACTGCTTGGATATCCAACTCCATTACCCTTGCTTGAAGTGGCTATATGTCCTTAGCGAGCTTCATCACTTGAACCTCAACTGCATCATGTTCCTCCTATGCCAAGCCTGGCACAGAGCGAAGTGCTCTACTCACCACTTCTTTAACTGCAGTCTTTTTTATGAGCAGTGGTTCCTTTTCCCTCTATATGTTTTCTTTGTATTCCTTGATCATTTCCTCAAACTCATCTTTCTCATTTTTCGTAAGTGGTTACACAGTACCGCAAAACTCGTAATTTCTCCAATATCTCTTATTTTTCTTGTTTCAAGGATTTTGTAGCCTTCTCCTTCTCTTCTTGGATTCATTGAAGTCGAGCCTCTATTGCATATTCAAGTCTTTGAAGTTGGGCTGGCTCATTCCCCAACTCCACAGTCTTTGATGAGGAAGGCGTAGTAGGGACTGCGCAGACTGAGCGAATAGATTCATCTACTTTTCTCAATTATTTTTCTATCCTACCATATAGTTCATTCTTATTCACTCCATATCTCTGCAAGAGATCCTCGGATGCATCCTCCATTTCTCTGTGGACTAGAATAATGTCATCCTCCATGAGCATAGCCTTTAGATGGGTCTTATTGGCAAAGGTCTTCTTTCTTTTTGAGTGTTTCTGCAGAGAATCCTTCCTCTTCTTTGGTGTCTCTGTCTCTCTAGGGGGATCCTTCGGTGGTGTAGCTTCACCTTATCCTTGTATTTCTCCTTCATTACCTCCTCCTTATTTATTTACTTTGTCTCCTCCTCCTACGAGCGAGCCAGATCTATTTCCTTCTGAGGAGTTGTCCTGCTCATCAGTTTCTATATATTGGACTTCCTCCTTTTTCTTGTTCTTCTTCCTATTGGTTTGTCCGACATTCTCAGCCCGGATGACCAAGGGGCTTCCTATAATGTTAGCGTCAGAGAGTTCTGCATCTGCAACGGGTACAAGGAACTCCTCCGACCATTCCTTGGTGATTTGTTCCATGTCCTCATTGGTCAACTTGTAATAGGACTGTAATTGTTCCTTTCTCTCATCCTTGCATGCAGTAATATATATGAAATGCCAATCTGCGTGGAACTTAGTGATCAGTTTGTATTGGTGCAAGGTGGGCGCAGTCATCCATGGGAACGACTCAATGGAAACCTTTAGTTTTTAATAGTAGGCATGGAAAACTATGTTCGACTGCCATTGCATCAACATATCATTCGTAAACCATAAGGTTGAGAACCTTGTGGCTAACGACTCTGATGGTTCAACCTCTGGGAAGGTATCTCCTTCCGACATTTTCCAAGCAACAAATGCAATCGGCACGAGTAGCCAGCTGAAGTGGAACTCGTATCCTTGATCCTGTGCTTCACGACAGTATTTCTCAAGATTGTTAACGAAGTAACTCACCCAATTCATATACATCCCCTCCATGCATTATCCTGTGACGTCCACCATGAACCCAGTGACATGCATGGGGAAGTTCTTTATTATAAGTTTGCCAGCTATGAGATGGAAAGTGAGGCGCACTGCGCCATCCTAGATAGAGGCTACCTTATAGCCTCACTTTCCCTTCTCAACTTCTTCATATGCTTCCTTTATGGGTTGTGCTAGAGAGAGATCTAAGGCCTTCCCTCGGTAGAAATGTTGAGGTTCAATTCCCTTCATGCTCAATCCCATGATCAAGTGGATCAATTCTAGATCCATAGTAATCCGCCTATCTAGCCACAAGTATCCTCCATGATAGCATGACAAGAGGAGTTTAACGCAAGCATTAACCTCCTTATGTCAGCCAAAATGAGGAATCTTCATGACATTCTGTATCGTGGACTGCACTAGCTCTTTAATCTAAGGCTGGGAGACTATGTGAGGCTTATTCTGAGTTGTCTTCATCATGTATCTATGTGGCATGAGCATGGCGTAGTTCCTTCTATCTCCAAGTTTAAATTTGTTGTTCTTCAGAGATGGGATATCTCCCAAATGACTTCCCTCTATGTGTATCCCCCTCAGAATGTATGTGGTGATCAAAATGTACTCGTATTCCCATGGGATGTTGCCACGATTAACCATTCCAGCTAAAGGAAGGATGTAATATGGTAATATAGACATGATATTTTTTGAATTAGCCAGATCATCATGATGTTTACTTTGCTTCTCAGTGGCAGGGTTAGCACAGTTAGAACATCATGTGGTCAAAGGGGAAGCCTACAGTCGCCTAGTCTACAATTCTTGAACACCATCAGACATAACTCTATTAGCCATAAAATTATTAAGGACCTCTTCGACAAACTTCTCTAACTCAGTCTGTTCACCCGACATTCTCTCTTTTAATCAGATAGGTCAGGGTAGGAAAATGGACAGATGGAGTAAGCAATGGATGGTGATGTCTAGGTTCTGAAATCATAGTTTGACACACAATCTGTTATCAGATAATCACGAGGGGAAAAAAGTGGTCGCGATGCAACATCAGATGGATTAAATAAGAAAGCATCATAACATATTCTTCCAATGAGCAGGACTGCTTCCATCAATGCAAATATGTCGATTATGGCGTGGTCTCAATGTCCCAAATGTAGTCTCTTCACCCATAAATGCGCTTCTTAGTTGTTCCAGAGTGTCTTTCTAATGGTCGAGGTGCCTCCAACGGTCATATAGATTCCCTGGGCGAAGTGCCTTTCTACGTGGTTCTGCTTTTTCGGCGAGGTTCAAATTCTGTAAACTTGCCTCCTGCGAAGTCTTATCTGTAACTTCTTGTATATTTTCTATCTTGGATTTCTTCTTACTGAGACTCCTTGCCTTCTTTCCTGTGATATGAGGTTCTTTAATTCTTTCTGGATTTCTCTTTCCATTCTTATTCCTATCTTCTTCTAGCATTGTAACTTCATTCTGTTGATGTGATTTCAAAGGGTTCGAAGTTAATATTCCTCCCCTTACCACTTCTTGGATGGATATACTTTCTTCTTGCATGAATAGGTCCTTCAAAGATTCTTTCATTCTTTCAACTTTTCCAACTAATTCTCTTGCCTTCTATTTCTTTGACTCAACTTCTCATTCTTCTATTAGTCAATCTATCCTTCTAGCTATGAAATCCCTTAGTTCTTGCTTTTTATTTTCTGTAGCTTCTTCCTCTACTTTCCTTCTGATATGATATTTCTCAATCCAACTATTTTCTAACAAAAGATGAAAATGGGTGTTGTTCTCAACAAACTTAATGACTTCAAGTTCCTCTTCAATCGATGTTCCATGGATGATAACAAGTACATGAGTAACTCTTCCACATATGGTTATCATATTTCCTTTAAACAAACCTATTCTTCCCAAGGAATATACTATAGTAGGCTTTCCCAAAATTTCCCAAGTGTTTTCTGTCATACTATTCACTAGTGTTTCCTCATCCAAGACACAGTCTATGTCAAAGTCTCCTATTCTTGTACTTATGTGTTGTTTTAACTTCAATATATCTGGTAAACTGACATATTTGTGATCATTCATTTCTTCTTTTAACTGTACTAATGTAGTTTGGACTTCCTCTGATGCTTTCTCGTTCTGATATTATAACATGCTCTTATTCTCTTGACTCATGTTCATTTGTTCAACTTTAGCAATCATCCTTAGGCAATACTCAACTTCATTACCAACAATTTTACAATAGAGACAAATAGGACCTGTACCAGGGAATTCCTTAACAATAAGTCGTGGTCTTCTGCAGTTATAACATAGGGTTAATCCTCCCTTCCTCTTTTATGTTCCCCAAATTCTTTTTTACTGCGCACTAGGATCACATTGTTGGACCTGCAATCTGTAAAAAATTCTTCTAGGTTCTTGCATCCAATTATTAGTCCACAAATTCTTTCTATGCATAGGAATAACATATCTTTCTCTATTTCTATCAAATTTATTCAGATAAACTCTTTCCTATAACTGTACCCTATCTTTCAGACTAGGACATAATCTATCAAACATACCTAGATTCATGCTTCCAAAACAAAAATTTCCACTTATCTTACTCTATCAAAGCACAAAGTTTTACCTCTTTCAAGATCTTTACCTCTTTTCTTTAGATCAAGTTTATTTCTTAGCGCAGAGCTTCACAAGTCAAGTAGAGTACTATGCACTATAGAAACACATCTATGCACAAAGATTCTCTTTTCTTTACTTCAGTTCCCAACAATCATAGTTTTAAGTCCCGAAAATAGAACCATTTGCTGGCACAAAGGCAGACCCATAGTTCAACACTTCAACAACGCACCAAAAAAACCCTAACTACTGACCCTTTTGCAACACCTGCAAAGAAGGCGAAGTCTCACTCGACGCAGAGGCAAGGGGGTTATCAGACTCAAGTGTCTGTAACCAAGATGGGACACAGATCTATGATTACAATTACTTCACAGGGTACTTAAGAACAACATGCATTAGTTTATCATCTTTATTCACATCGCAGAACAAACCCTAAGAATAGATTGATGCATTAATACTGACAAAATGCACATCACACTTAGCAACATAAAGTAGATCTAGCACATTCAACATAAATAAAGAACTAAGAATTCATATATCTATCTATCATTCATAACCATTAGTGCACTAAGCAGATTCACAGCATAAACATCATAGCACAAAGAAAATCATCAACACATGATATACGTGGTTCACCCTAGTGTGGGGCTACATCCACCAATGACTTCTTCTTCTTTATTAGTCTTCAATCTCTTATATTCTTCTTCTCCTGTGCACTAAGCCACAGATCCCAGCTTCACATTGGACAAGTGATCTGTGAACTAAGCACCAGATCCACCTTCCCAAAATCAGGTCAAGGCATAGAACCAAGTCCTATACTAAGCATAGATCCTTACATACACAGTCTATTGCACTAAGCAACCCAAAACTACTTGCCTCTTGCACTTAGCTACTTACTTCCTCTTTATTTTTCCTTTTTCTACATTACATTCTTACACTTATTTATACATTTACAAAAAATCCTACTCATGGGTAAACCCATGGGAGACATCCCATAAACCCTAGTACAAAACCCTAATGAGCCCCTTGTTGGGTCCACAAATCAAGTGAGATCCCACAATCTCAGCTCTCCCTGGGCGCTCCATCCTCGACCAGCCTGTCGAAGTCCAAAACGGTGTTCCATCTTGACCAATGTTTCCTCAAAACTCGGTCGAAGGCCAACACCTGTTCATCACTTGTGCGATCTTTTGTAGTTTCTTTTATGTGTTGATTTCCCCTGCTAATGCGCTCTTTGGAATTGTATAGAACAATTCTTCAATTCGTTCCTTCAATCTATCTACGCAAATATTTTATTCTTCATGTTCCAGTCGTACCTATGTGAGAACGATCTCCAATACTTCCTTAGCTTCCCTGGTTGTATCTAGGTTTGTTGAATCGGTCCTCACCCTGGATTGAACTTCTTATGCTACACTCATGTACAAATGGTATAATTATTTTTTTGGTATCTTGGAGAATACCAATTCCAATTGTTCTATTTCCTTAAGTTGTCTCTTCTCTAAGTCCTCATCTGTTCACACCATTTCTTTAGTCATATAAAAACTCTTACTAGACAATGTTGTGATCTACATTGGTTCTTTCTCACTCTGCAACGTTTATTTTTGTATTGTCTCCTCATTTTGGGCCTTAGTAAAGTGTATCTTCTCTAATACATGTTTTAAATCTGTCAACTCTTGCATTATCCTTTCCCTTTGTTTTTCTATCTCATATTCTTTGGCAACGCGGTATTGAAATTTCTCCTTGACTAGTTCAACATCATCCTCGATTATGGTGTATTCTGGGACTTCCTTGTGTGCTTTCATATTCTTGTGTTCCCCACCTATGTAATATCCCTAGGTTGAACCCAATTGTAATGTAAATTAAAATGGACTTAAGTTGGTGAGTGGTTTGATATCATTAGTTTTTGTATGCACATTTAATGGCATAGTGGGCGCATGTACTGTGCAGTAAAATGAGGAAGTTTGCACATACCAGCATATCGCGCACAACAACATAAGTGTGCGCGATTTTCAGGCTAGGTAGCCTTTTGTGTATATGATGCGTTTTATAGGCTGGTAATCCAATTATTATAAGCTAGGATGCTTATGTTTTGATTAGGATGGACAACCTACATGTTAAAGGCAAGTGCGCTTACTTTTGTAAATGTCTTAGCATTAATATAAAATAAATCACTGCGTGTAGACCGACCATGATAAAAGAGATGGGGGACTAAAATCCATTGGTTAGGGAAAGGGAGGGACCTATAAGTTAGGAAAAAGGGATAAGCTAGGGAGATTAAGCCAAAAAGGAATATTATGTTAATATTTCTTAAAATATAAAGTATGGATAATTATTTTATCCTAAGTTTCAAAGTTGGGGACAAGTGGGCCAAAGTAGCTCCCAACATGAAAAGTGCCAAGTTGGGGACATCGATACATATTGTTGGGACTTAGTTCATTTTCGATCACTCATCCATCATACTGGCCATCATTCAGTCATCTAGTCAATCATCCATGAACATACACACCCCCATTGAGATACCCTTCATATCTTCATGATTGTACCTGATACTGTATCTGTAGCCATTTTTTGTGTTGGTGTATCTGGTTAGCTTGAGATCTGAACTGAAGAGGCAGGTTTTCAGGCCCATGGGATATTGAAGAGGCAGGTTGTCAGGCCTGTGAGAAATTATCTAGGTGAGAGAATTATTGGGAATGTATTTCCTAAAGGTGCTAAACTGCAACTATAGTGCTTTAAGACTTCCTGTCTGGCCTGTTGCTGAAGCTCGGAAAGGAAGTGGGGTAGCCGAAGGACTGTTGAGCAGAGAAGGGGCACACTTCCTAGGTGGGACAGGCATGTGGGGAATGAGGGACTATAGGCTATTCGTTTGAGTTGGCACCTGAGACAAAGTCTTTCCTATTGTCCATGAGCCTTTAGCCTGGTTAGGAATCCCTTTACCCGAGTGGAGTTTAGTCCTAGCTCGGCGGTGACTCACTGTTGAGAGTGATGAAGAGTGTCGTTTAAGACTGGGAGTTTCGTGGAAGTTCTGCATGCATTTGGTGACATTCTTACCAAGATAAGTACGAATTGTGTGATAAATTTACATGTTGCATTGTTATTTAAATGCTTATTTTTACGGGTTATCATATGTGTAGTTATAATTGTGTTTATTTTTATGGGTATTTTCTGTATATGCTGCATGTATATGTTTACTATTATTTCTGTGTGAATCCCTTCATTTACAAATGTATTTCTCTATTTACGTTATATACATATGTTTCTGCAAGAGTTCTATGTGTATATATATTTTAATTGCATGCAGTTCAAAAAATTTGTGTGGGATAGCTCAGTTGGATACTGGGTATGTTAGAGTATGTTCCACAGAGTGAACAAAAGAGTTCTCTGGCATAGCATGGCCCATCATGGATGGTCGGGGATGTTATAGTATGGTATCATAGCTTCAATTTTCAATATTGAGCCTGGATGGGCCAAACAATTTGAGTTGAAGCGAAATTTCACAGAGAATCTATTTTGAAGTGGCAAAATTTCAGTTTTTAGAGCGTCCATGGTAAAAGTAACAACAACTAGGCAGAATTGGGGAAAAGCCCTAATTTTTGTTGTTAAATTCATGAGAAAATGGAGAAATTTGGCCAAGTAATGAGATATTCCTGATTTAATATATATTCTAGCAAATTCAGATCTAGAATGGGTCGAATTTGAAGTTACAGAGAAGCCATAACATATGTAGCGAGTTTAGTGGTTAAATTTCCCAATTCACAAATTTATTTTGGATAAATTCATTCCATAAATGTCAACTTACAATGATTTGTTGTTGCATAGGTTGAATTGGTGTTATCAGGGTGAAATTGAACAAGTTTCATGGTTGCAAAATGTCTATGGTAAATTGGAGAATTCATGAGGAATCGATGCGCATAAAAATGAATTTGCATCGGTGGGTGCACTAAAAATGCATGATGCACAGTGAAAATATTGTGATAGGTAAGATTCGACACAGTGTGGCAAGATATTGTTGTGCTGGTGTGTGCTCTAAATTTTGGTGCCACACGGAAAAATGTTAGTGTGCAAGTGTGTGCACTAAATTTTGTTTCCGCGCGAAAAAATGTTAGTGTGTGGGTGTGAGCGCTAAATATCGACGCAACGCGGAAAAGTGTTGGTGTACAGGAGAGCCTACTAAATTTAGCATTGCACGGTGTGCACACACATAACAATGATGCACATGGTGTGCACAGTGTTGGTAGAGTGCAGAGGAGTTTTGTTGGTGCACGCGCAATGTGGGTATATGTTGTCACACGACAATTTAGTTAATGGTGCACGCTGAGTTTTGGTGCATGGTGGAGATGTACTAAAATATAGCATGGTGTTGATTAAGGTTGGTTGTCATTGATGTCAACCCTTGAAGAAAGACCCATATCACAAAGGTTTGGGTAATGGAACCAATAGTGTTTGATGTAAATATGACTCATTATTGTTTTT
>JZKD02S1772298.1:750374-775980 GCA_000966675.3 Picea glauca
CATGAATATGGCAGAGACCATTAAAAATTTGCAGAAGGATGTCCAAAGCCATAAAGGTGATAATGAAAGGATCATGAAATCCAAGGAGTAGTAGAATTACTTTGGCATGAAATTATTGTAGAGCTTGAACATAATAGAAAAGAAATTGAACAAGAAGAGTGATTCAAGCAAATCGGGAAGTCACAGGCCTCCTGATGAGAAAAGAAGAACCAACAGTGTTAGCAGACACCACCACCACTCCTCGAGGAATTCCAATAAGAGAGAACACAACATATCACGTCCATCCCCTATTAGGAAGCAGAAGAGGTCTAGGGTGGATGAGCTACAAGGAGAAATGAACAAAATCAAACTTCCTACATTTGATGGTGAGCACAAGAAAGATGAAGATGCAGAGACATGGTTGTTGGGCATGAGAAAGTATTTTGAATTACATAATTATTCTTCTCATGCATAAGGTAGAATTGTTATCTATCAACTCAAGGGAAATGCATCCATGTGGTGGGATCAACTTGTGCAAGTGCAACATATTAAAGAGAAAAGTGTTACTTGGAGGGAATTCAAGAAGTATTTTGAGAAGAAATACTTGACTAAGAGATACTATGACAAGAATATGAAAGAGTTCTTTGAACTCAAGCTTGGGAGTATGACAATAGATTAATATGAAAGAAAGTGTTTAGAACTGTTGAAGTATGTCTCTTTCATGAAGAATGAGACAATTAAGATTCAAATGTATTTGAGTGGATTGCCATCATTCATCAGTGAAAAAATACATTATGATTATCCAAATACATTGGAGGAGACCATAAGGTGAGCTAAATGCCTATATGATCAACAAAAATCAAGGCCAACTTTCCAAAAAGCTTGGGAAGACAAAAATAAATTCAAGGTGGATCAGAGGAAGAAGGGATCTAATCCACCATTCTTATAAATAATCCATAGGGACAAAAAACTCCTAGAGATCCCAGAGCAATTGAAATAGGGGGTCAAAGACCAAGACAACCACCTATTCAATGTTGGGGTTGTAAAGGGGATCGTATCTTCAGAGATTGTCCTCACATAGGTCAAAAAGGGAGGATTGTTCACAATGCACAACAAGATGAAATAATGGAGGACATGGGAATAAATGTTCCAAGGATCTATGCAGCCCTGGACAACAAGCAAGCAGAGTATCAGTCACACATGATTGAAGTGGAAGGTATGATCAATAACCAAAAAAATTCTATTTTAATTGATTCAGGAGCTAGGCATAGTTGTATAGATCCTAAGATGGTGGAAAGTTTGCATTTTACAAGAAGCAAGCACGGAAAATCTTGGTTGGTGTAGATGGCTACTGGAGCCAAAAGAAAAGTTAATGATATGGTTAAGTCATGTCTTATGGACATGAATGGACTTAACACTGGCACATATTTGAACATATTTCCTTTAGGTTCCTATGACTGTCTAATTGGGATGGATTGGTTGGACCAACAACATTCCATCCTAGACTGTCATAACAAGGAATTTAGTTGTTTGGATGAGGAAGGGAACTTAATTAAAGTGCAGGGAATTCCTAGGGTAGTAGCCATGACAAAAATTTCAGAATTGCAGCTGAAGAAATGTTACAAAAAAGAGTGTCAAATATTTGCAGCTCATATGGAAGAGACACCTAAAGATAAGGTGCCAAATTTGGAAGATCATGTAGTCCTGGAAGATTTTGAAGATGTGTTCAAGGATGTACCATGACTACCCTGAAAGAGATATATTGATTTCTCTATAAATTTAATGTCGGGAGCAGCTCTAGTGTCAAAGACTCCTTATAGAATGAGTACACCAGAGTTCAAAGAGTTACAAATGAAGCTTGAAGAAATTTTGAAGAAGGGATATATATGCCCAAGTGTGTCACCTTGGGTTGCCCCATTCTTGTTTGTGAATAAAAAGGATGGAACATTAAGACTTTGCATTGATTTCAGACAATTGAATAAATTGACTGTTAAGAACAAGTATCCTCTACCAAGGATTGATGATATTTTTGATCAATTGAAGGATGCAAAGATCTTTTAAAAGATAGATCTTAGATCAAGATACCATCAGGTAAGGATTAAAGAGGAAGATATAAGCAAGGCCGCCTTCAGGACAATGTATGGTTATTATGAGTTCACAGTGGTGCCATTTGGTTTGTCAAATGCACCAGTTGTTTTCATGTGTTTAATGAATGGTGTTTTTCGAGAATATTTAGACAAGTTTGTCATTGTATTTTTGTATGACATTCTTATATATTCTAAGTCAGAGGAAGAGCATGAACATCATTTGAGGATGGCTTTTCAAGTATTAAGGGAGCATCAGTTGTATGCCAAATTAAGCAAGTGCTCATTTTATCAGAAGCAAAATCATTATTTGGGACACATCATTTCAAAGGATGGGCTAGAAGTGGATCTTGAGAAGATAGAAGACATTAGAGAATGGTTAGCGCCAAACAATGTGACAAAGCTCAGATCATTCATGGGCCTTGTAGGCTACTATACGATATTTATTGAAGGATTCTCAAGGATTTCACATCGAATCACTTCCTTACAAAATAAGGGTGTGAAGTTTCAGTGGACATTGTATTTTGAAAAGAGTTTCAAACACTTGAAACAATTATTGACAAGTTCTCCAATACTAAGGATTGTAGACCCAACTGAAGACTTCATTGTATGCACAGATGCATGTAAAGAGGGAATTGGTGGAGTCCTCAGTCAAAATGGGTTTGTTATATGTTATGAATCAAGGAATTTGAAGGAGCATGAAAGACACTATGCCACTCATGATTTGGAGTTGGCAACCATAGTGCATGCCTTGAGGAAATGGAGACACTATCTCATGGGAAAAAGGTTTGAGCTAATAACAAACCATAATGGTCTGAAATATTTATTTGATCAACCAACTCTAAATGCTAGGTAAAGAAGATGGTTAGAATTTCTAAGTGAATATGACTTTGATATAAACCATATCAAGGGAAAAGAGAAAAAATTGGTTGATTCACTCAGTAGAATATTGCATGAAATGCATGCTACAACCATTAACATGCATCAATCAGATTTGAAAGACAAAATTATAGAGGCTACCAAATTAGATTTGCATTACAAGGAATTAGTGGGAAAATTACAACAAGGTAATGTGCAACAACACATTGAAGAATACAAGATAGATAATGATGAAATTCTCATGTGCAGGGGAAAAATTTATGTACCAAATTCTCAGGAATTGAAAAATCTGATATTGAGAGAAATGCATAATGTGCCTTATGCTGGGCACCGAGGATATCAAAAAACTATTGCAACTGTCAAGAGCTAATATTATTGGTTGGGAATGAAGAAAGAGGTTACTGATTTTATTGCCAAATGATTGGAATGTCAAAAGGTAAAGGCTAAGCATAGACACCCAGCTGGTGTGCTACAACCATTACCCATCCCTGAGTGGAAATGAGAAGTTGTAACAATGGATTTCATTACCAAACTTCCCAGAAAAAACAAGAAACACGATTCTATCATGGTAGTGGTGGATAAACTTACTGAAGCTGCCCATTTTATTCCAGTTAATCTCACTCACAAGGAAGCCAACATTGTTGATGTTTATATGAGGGAAATTTCCCGATTACATTGCATACCCAAGACAATTGTGTCTGACAAAGATTCAAAATTTACCTCAAAATTTTGGAAAGGATTATTTAATGAATTTGGAACAAATATGAATTTCAGTACAACTTATCATCCATAATCAGATGGACAAACAAAGAGGGTGAATCAAGTGATTGAGTACATGTTAAGAATGTATATGATTGATAAACCATCAAAATGGGAAAACTCCCTACACTTGGTAGAGTTTGCTTATAACAATGGGTACCAAGCATCTCTAAAGATGAGCCCATTTGAGGCACTTTATGGAAGAAAGTGAAACACACCAGTAAGCTGGGATAACCCAACAGACAAAGCAGTGGTTGGAACAGATTTGCTCAAGGAAATGGAGTAGAAAATGATAAAAATAAAGAAAAATTTAAAGGCTTTCCAAGACAGGAAGAAAATCTATGCTGATAAGGGTAGAACTCACAGGGAATTTAAAGTGGAAGACCATGTATTCTTGAAAGTGAAAGGCAACAAAAGTTCCCTGAAGTTGGGAAATTGTTCAAAGTTGGCAGCTCTCTATTGTGAGATGTTTGAAATCCTAGAGAGGATTGGTCTAGTTTCTTATATGATTGCATTTCTTACATCTATGTCTATTCATAATGTATTCCATGTATCATTACTCAAGAAATATATACCTGATGCTAATCATGTTATTGATTGGAATGTGATTCAGGTGGAGCAAGAAGGCACTTTTCAAGTGCATCTGGTATGCATTCTGGACCAAAAAATCAAACAGCTCCAAAATTGATCCATACGGCTTGTAAAGGTCCAATGGACCTCGTACGGTCCTGAGGATGCTACTATGGAGCATGAGGATGCAATGCAGGCAGAATACCCGCATCCTTTTTAAGATTTTTGAAATTTTGTTGTATATGGGTACATCATGCACTGAGGACAATGCATAAATAAGGGGAGGGGATTGTAATATCCCTAGGTCGAACCCAATTGTAATGTAAATGAAAATGGACTTTAGCTGGTGAGAGGTTTGATATCATTTTTTTTTGTATGCACATTTCATGGCACAATGTGCACATGTACTGCATAGTAAAATGAGGAAGTTTGCACATACCAACATACTGCACACAACAACATAAGTGCATGTGATTTTGAGGCTAGGTAGAATTTTGTGTATATGTTTCCCTTTATAGGTTGGTGAGCTAGTTATTATAATCTAGGATGATTATGTTTTGATCAGGCTAGAGAGCCTAGATGTTAAAGGCCAGTGTGCCTACTTTTGTAAATGTCTCAACATTAATATAAAATACATCATTGCACGCAGATCAACCACAATAAAAGAGATGGGGGACTAAAATCCATTGGTTAGGGAAAGGGAGGGGCCTAAAAGTTAAGAAAAAGGGATAATCTTGGGAGCTTAATCCATAAAGGAATATTATGTTAATATTTCTTAAAATATAAAGTATGGACAATTATTTTATCTTAAGTTCCAAAGTTGGGGACAAGTGGGCCAAAGTAGCTCCCAACATGACAAGTGACAAGTTGGGGATATGCATACATATTGTTGGGACTTAGTTCATTTTCAATCACCCATCCATCATACTGGCCATCATTCAGTCATCCAGTCAATCAACCATGAACATACACACAACCATTGAGCTATCCTTCGTATCTTGATGACTGTACCTGATCCTATATCCGTAACCATTTTTTTTGTTGGTATATCTAGTTATCTTGGGAGCTGGACTGGAGAAGCAGGTTGTTAGGTCCTTGGGATATTAAAGAGGTGGGTTTTCAATCCCATGAGCAATTCTATGGGTGAGAGAATTGTTGGGAATTGATTTCCTGAAGGTGTTAAACTGCAACTACAGTGCTTTGAGACTTCCTGTCGGGCCTACTGTTGAAGCTCGGAAAGGAAGTGGGACAATCAAAGGAATATTGAGCGGAGAAGGGGCACACTTCCTGGGTGGGATAGGCATGTGGGGAATGAGGGATTGCAGGCTATTAGTTTGAGTTGGCACTGGAGACAGAGTCTTTCTTGTTGTCCATGAGACTTTATCCTGGTTAGGAATCCCTTTACCTGGGTGGAGTTTAGTCCCAGCTCGGGGGTGACTCACTAGTGAGAGTGATGAACAGTGTGGTCTAAGGTTGGAAGGTTCATGGAATGATCGAGGTGGATATTGGTGGACACCCACCTATTCCACTTGGACACACACCATTTTTTCTTTCAGTTTTCCAATTTCCTTAATTGTAGCACAATTTACTATTTTTAGCAGTTCTTCTAGTCCGGAACTTCCGGAGCTGTCTTGAGGCCCTAAATGACGTTTTTGGGAATGAATGGTTTGATGAATAAGAGTTCGTTCCAGACTCGATATTCGCTGTCAACGGTGTAGTACTTGGAATGATATTTCTAATGATGTATCATGTGCATCAAACATAGATAGTATGCCAAAGTTACGACCCCGAGAAATTGATGTACCAATTTACCCCAACGGGGCCCATATTCTGGTGTTTCATCTCCTAGGGTTAGGTTTTTGGATGTTTAGGTTTTTCCATTGTTTCTAAGTAATATATAGGCCTTAGAGACTCATTGTAATAGGTAGTTGAGAGGCTCGTAGCCGCCACATCTCTTCTCAGAGATAAGCTACCAGCGCCCTAGCCAGTTTATTTCCATTCTGTCTGTAAGCATTTTTCAGTCATTTGTTATTAATGAAATGAAGTCTTATTTCTACTGCATCTCTGTGTTTATGTGTATTTATGTATTTCATTGTGCTCCTACATAAATCCGGATCAGTGGTATCAGAGTGGTCTTCTCATTCTCGATCTTTCTTTGCATGTCCCCAACGAGGTCGGGGTATAAGGAGTTGGGGCTCGATCTGGTTGAACCTTTGCAAGATCAGTCTCGCAAACCCCAACGATTTCCCATGGGGGAAGAAAATAAATATGAGGGAGTAGGAGATCCTATCAAAATTTTGCTCGAGGAGGCCCTCAAAAAACTAAAAGAAACAATGGTGTGGGTCCAAGTGGAATAGGCGGGTGGCCACCAATATCCACTTGGATCAGTCCTCCTCCCTTAGGAAGCAATGGTCCCCATTGCATTGAGTTCCTCCATGAGATGAGGAAACTTCTGCTGAACTTGGTCCCTGGTGAGCCACTTGCCCTGGTGAAGGAGGTGGCCTTCTTTGACAACTCGATATAGTTGGATCCTCTATTGGCAGTTGTTCTTGATCTGTGTGTCCATAATTCGATCAATTGTGGATTTATCCATGCAATTTGGGTTTAACTATGTTGGTGTGAGTTGTTATGCCATGTTGGATGTGTCTAGTAGAGGTGGAAAGTAGGGCCGAAGGTGGTCCACATTAAACACTGAGTGCATACCAAGGAATGGTGGAATACCGAACTCAAAGGCATTGTCCCCTACAACCTTGGTGATGGTGTATGGCCCATATTGGAGCAGGCGAATCTTGTGATAGGGTCCAGCGAGGCGCTCCATTTTCAAATGTAGCCACACTTTATCGCCCACCTAGAAGTTGTGTGGCACCCGATGTTGATCATGTTGTTTCTTGTACTTAGCATTGGCTCTGTCCAAGATGTCATGAACTTGTTGGCAAATGTGTTGAATGCGCTCAATGAAGTTGTTTTCCTTGTCAGCCTCAGATTGGATATGGGATGAATCTACCATAGTAGCTGCAAATGGCATGGATACGTCAATGGGACATAGTGGCTAGAATCCCAATCCCACTTGAAAGGGGTTGTGGTTGGTTGAGCTATGGAGAGCTCGGTTGTAGTTGTGTTGTACATAGGGGATGCTCTCATCCCATCTGCATATATGCTTTGAGTTGTACATGCAAAGAATGTGTACAATCATCTGGTTGATGACCTCTATCTGGCCATCAGTTTGCGGATGGAAAGATATGGACTTGGTGAGCTTGCTGTCCAACATCGACCAGAGGCTGGACCAAAATGTAATGAGAAACCTGCTTTCCCGATCTTAGATGATAGACTATGGGATCCCAAAGTGTACCCACACTCATTCAAAGAAGAGTTTAACAGTGGCTTCTGCTGTGATATTCTTCTTCTAGGCCATCATAATGGACATCTTTGAGAATCGGTCGATGACCAAAAAAACATAGTCATTGCCATGCTTAGTAGAAGGAAGGCCCGACATGTAATCCATAGAGATGGATTCCCAAGGTTGACTAGGGGTAGGAAGCAGAGTATAGATGCCTTTCTTATTGATGGTCGGTTTGGAAATGGCGCAATCAGTGCAGGAATTGATGTACTTCTCGACATCTTGTCGAAGGTTCGGCCAATAGAAATAATTTTGCAGTACTTCCATGGTTTTCTCGACCTCGAAATGCCCAGTGACCTGACTGTAGTGCACCTCCCAAATCATCTTGGCATGCTCACTTGAAGGGACACAAAGGTGTCCCAGGTGACAAATAAGGGCATCCTGGAGGTGAAAATTGGAAACTTTCTTACCCTCCAAGAGTGTATTGTATGTGTGGCCGAATTCTGGATCACTTGTGTAGAGAAGCGACCAATTGAAAGTCTCGTGCCCATAAGAGTTGAGCACAGTGGTTAGCGCCACGATGAGTGGTCCACATATATGCAACCATTTCATTTGAACATTAAGTACAAGAAAGGTAGCACCAATAATGTTGCAGACTGCCTCAGTCGACCACCCATCATGGAACTAACCACTGTGCTCAACTCTTATGGGCATGAGACTTCCGATTGGTCTCTTCTCTACACAAGTGATCCAAAATTCAGCCACACATACAATACACTCTTGGAGGGTAAGAAAGTTCCCAATTTTCACCTCCAGGATGCCTTGCTTTTTCACCTGGGACACCTTTGTGTTCCTTCAAGCGAGCGTGCCAAGATGATTTTGGAGGCGCACTACAGCCGGGTCACTAGGCATTTCGGGGTTGAGAAAACCATGGTAGTACTGTAAAAGTATTTCTATTGGCCAAACCTTCGATAGGATGTCAGGAAGTACATCAAGTCCTGCACTTCTTGCACCATTGTCAAACCGACCATTAAGAAGAAAGGCCTCTATACTTTGCTTCCTCACCCAAGTCTACCTTGGGAATTCATCTCTATGGATTACATGTCGGGAATTCTTTCTACTAAGCATGGAAATGACTATTTTTTTGTGGTCGTCGACTGATTCTCGAAGATGTCCTTTATGATGGCCTGCAAGAAGAAAATCACAGCACAAGCCACTACTAAACTCTTCTTTGAACGAGTGTGGGTACACTTTGGGATCCCATAGTCTATCATCTCATATCGGGAAAGTAGGTTCCTCAGTACATTTTGGTCCAGCCTCTGGTCGATGCTGGACACCAAGCTCACCAAGTCCATAGCTTTCCATTCACAAACTGATGGCCAGACAGAGGTCGTCAACCAGATGATTGTACACATTCTGCGCATGTACAACTCAAAGCACCCATGCACATGGGATGAGAGCCTCCCCTATGTACAACACATCTACAACCAGGCTCTCCATAGCTCAACCAACCAAAGCCCCTTTCAAGTGGGCTTGGGATTCTAGCCACTATGTCCCATTGACATAGCCATGCCATTTACAGCCACTTGAGCAGATTCAGCCCATGTCCAGTCTGAGGTTGACAAGGAAAACAACTTCATTGAGCGCATTGAACACATATGCCAACAAGTTCATGACATGGACAGAGCCAATGCTAAGTACAAGCAACGACATGATCAACATCGGGTGGCACACAACTACCAGATGGGCGAAAAAGTGTGGCTACATTTGCAAAAGGAGCGCCTCGCTGAACCCTACCACAATATTTTCTCACTCCGATATGGGTCATACACCATCACCAAGGTTGTAGAAGACAATGCCTTTGAGACAGGTATTCCACCATTCCTTGGTCTGCACCCTGTGTTCAATGTGGACCACCTTCAATCCTACTTTCCACCTCTAATAGACACATCTGACATGGCATAACAAATCACACCAACATAGTTAAACCCATATGTTGTGAGGGAAATCTCCTTATGGACTAGCAAATAGGGTTATTCTTTTCATGCTTATATGACCAAGAGAAAATCTACTTTCTACCTTCGTCCCCTGACTTGAATCCCATTTATTTTCAGTAAAACATGGCTGGATCAACCTACCTCTTTCCATGCATTTGATTTCCATCCCTTGTCACGCTTGACCACTCGTTCACAGTTCTCCTTTGCAACGCTGACTTGCATACAAGACAAGCAACAACTACACATGCATATTACCTATAGACTAAGAGGTTAGAGATTCAAACATGTACTTAACAAATTATGAATAACTCATGAATTGGGATAGGAAAAGCATTTTCTTTATTACTTTGAATGAGTCAACTTACAAAAAGTCGAGACCGGCCATCGCTCCGCGAACCTGATCCTGGGCTCCTCTTCAACTGCCTCCAACTTCTTTGCTTTGTCTCTCTTCTGTCACAAGGATGGCTAAAGGGTTGGGACAATGAGAATATGCAAATGGGCAGAGTTTATTTGCTATATTTTTTCCTCTTCCAAATGGGACCCCTAGCCCTTCTTTTATAGGTTAGAAGAAGCTATGTATTTGGACGAACCCTAGGCCATGCATGGCCGGGAGTTTCAGTTAACTCACCTAGAGCTGTGTGTTCCATCGACAACTTTCCTTTTTCCTTGATTTTGTCGGTCCACGCAAGTTGTTTGAGGTCATCTAGCATGTACACGCATGCAGTAATGGAGTTGGGCACGTGGGTCTTTATAAAAGAGGATTTTTAAAGAGTTGTTCAACAGTGCTTTGGCAAAGAAGGGATCTGAGATGGCCTGATGCCAGGTAAGCATGTATGGTGCAATTTAGGGTTATAACAGATGCCCCCTAATGTGTGAGGTCAGAAGAGCATCTAATGGTCGAAATACATTACCAATCTTTACTGATGTGTTGAATGATTGAGCCCAAGGATCAGGAACTGGGAGGCACAGTCTGCAAAATAACAAATCTCTCACCAAGGCGGGCATTCCCATGCTCGAGATAGAATAGAATCATGGCTACCAATCAAATACACTGTAGATCCATGTCATATAACTATATAAAGAGTAGCCACAAACAATACACATCGGAGCTACATCTCAAAATAAAAAAGATATACATATAGAGTATCCATCTTCTAGAAGATGATACAGTCATATGGCTAGAGATGAGATCTTTAGAGCTCAAGAAAGTACTTCAAAATCTTCAAAACTTAGGTAGGAGTGTAATATGAGTGTACGATTTCACTACCGAGAGGTCTTCGACGACTCGTCGGTCATGGATTAGATAATCTTGATGGTTGGGATGGGCAAGAGACAAATTGCAGAGGGGCCAACTAAGGCTTGGTGACAAACTTCCCTTAGACAATAGCATGACAAATGATGAGACTTAGGAAGCATGGCATTAATCATAAGTCTATGAAGCAGGAGGCAGCGCAAACTCTCCATATGTTTGGAAGGATAACCAAATGGTGGAGGACACAACTTGACATAGCGAGAACAACTTCCTAAGGTCGTACGACATCCCATAGTTTTATGAACAAACATACAGATGTGATTTATCCAAGGGAGAATCATTATGCTGTCAATTAAGAAAACACTTTTCCCTTCCTCTTTTTGGGGTATATTTGATTTTTTTTGTCTTTTTCAATAATTGTGGGAAAAATAATAAAGGAATGTTACGTTACAATGGAGGAATGAGTATTGCAAACATACAATTTCAAGGAACGATGACAAGACTGATGTTCTAATATAATGATACTCAAGAAAAATCCTCCAGGGGCCAAGGGTGTTAAAAGGCAGAAGCAAATTGTTACAAGGCTGGTGTATAAGATATGCAAACACGGTTAACAAAACAAACAATGGTAACGTCCTTAAATGTAAGTTTAACGAGCCCAGAGAAGGTAGGCTCGGTGGTTTTTCATATTTAGAGAGTATGAAAAAAAACATAAAAGGAGACTCCATTAGGGTACCTTTTTCGAAGATAGTCTTAGTTGGTTCGAAAAAGGGGTAAACTAGCACCGACAAGATGTTTATTCAAAACCATTTTAACAAGTGTGACAAGGACAAGATCACTCGACCATTTTTTCATTTTTAAGGAGTCTGAAAAAATCTTAACTATGGACTCCGTCAGGAATGTTCTTCTGGACCAGTTTAACGAGTGTGAAAGAATAAGGTCACTCGATGATCTTTTCAATTTTAGGGAATCTGAAAAGAGCTTAACTATAGACTCCGTGGGGGTTCCTTCTTCGTAAGTTTAGTCCCTCAGGTCGGAAAAAGTGATAAAATTATACCTGAGAGTACTCTTCTATGAATTTCCATAGATTATACCTTTTTTCGTATAGTTGACCGTCTGGATCGAAAAAGGGGTAAACTACCGCTGGACAAACCTGACTTCAAATTTCAGTTTAACGAGGGTGAAAGGCCACAAGATCGCTCGACAATCTTTTCATATTTAGAGGGTATGAAAAGGGCTTAAAAGAAGACCCATTATTTTTTGGGAGTCCTGAGGGTGAGGTCAAGAGTGAAGAAGAATCATGCAAATGAGGCTCAACCTTGTATTCAGGAAAAACTACAAGGACTCTGGAGCCTACAGTGTTTTTAAGGGAAGCATGAATACCATAATGCAACCAGGATCTACCTAGGGCATTCATGTTCTGGTAAGTTGTACCACCGTGTTGAGACACTTCTAAAGCAGAGATGATGGTTTTGTGTCACAACCTAATGGGATCGATCCTATGGTGAAGGAAAAAGACAACGAGATACAAAAATTAGGGTAGAAACCTAACCTATATGTTCAAGTTGATCATCGAAAAACAAATTCCACAGACCATCGAAAAATACTCAAAACTCAAAAAAACGGTCCCGATACCCAATCAAATCCCTCCTATGTAACTCTTGAATCATCCTAAATGGCTTTCGGTATAAAGAAAATGATAAGGGAGGCCAAAAAAGTGACAAAAAGAGGCCAACAAGTCTATAAATAGAGGCTGGCAGCTCATTATCACCATTGCTGATTTAGAAATTGATTGTGGAGCCTAAAGACCCCCTTTGATTAAAGTGGTGATTTTGGGAGCTACAATGGATGAAATGAACTTTTGGCTGGACCAAGTAAGTACAAACTCCCTTATCTTTCATTTTATGTCTTTATTTATGCGTTAGGTTGCATTTTTTTAGGGGGGCGTCGACCTTTAAAAGGTCGACCCTAGTTCCACGTGGGTTGTCTCAGGACCGGCCACATGTACATTTGGGAAAAGTAAACTCTGCCAACATGGACATGTGACTACCACCAGTACAACACGCGTGGGCCCCCTTATTGAATGCTAAAGACACAAAAAGAAAGGGTTTAACTATCCTGAACCTTTTTGTTTCAGAAGATGTATGTCCATTAGAGAGAAAGAGAGCACGAAGAGGTGAATGAGTTGGTCGGGGAAGACCCCAATGTTGTGGCTACATTGATGCAGTGTGGGTTACTCAATTTTTTTCTATGTCCTTTCATGCGGGAACAACCTAGGCTATTGAAAGCCTTGGTTGACTACTGGCATCCGGATGCAGGGGCATTCATGTTAGAGGGGCAGTCACTGGTGCCCACAGTCGAGGAAATTTACTTTTTGACTAGCCTCTCTAGGAGAGGGGAACCATTCAATTTTTGGACTTTTCTTGCGGGGCAGCATAACATAGTGGAATTGATAGGTCTATACTGTGAAGCTGATATGGACCATGTGAGCACGAAGGTGACTATAAGCAAGATCACTAACCTATCGCTGCAGGCGATAGTTATGCTTATTGGGAAAATTACTGGTTATGTGGCTCTACATCAGGCCTCCCGCGCACAGATGAACTGTGCAGTCCAGTGCTTAAATGCACAAATTTTTTATTGGAGTACGACTTTTCTTGAGTGCATGAAGAGGCAGTTGACAGATTGTCGTTTGACGACACATAGGAACTTTGGGTTTGGGACCATTCTGTGTTTGTTCCTTTTTGAGAGAATTCTGAGTTTTAGTCCTCAAGTAGTGGCATGAGGACACCAGGCCTTTCTTCCTGCTGTGTATAGATGGGCAGTACTACTGCCGCGACAGGTTAGTGGAAGGACCAATGAGTCCTTCAATGATGACTTTTTTGCATGGTTGTCACGACAGATCTCGGTTATAGAGGACTACCCCTATGCCAGGATTGACTTTTCAAGAGACGCAGAGATACCAGTACCTCTTACTGAGGTGCGAGGGGAGATGGGTAAGTCTCCACCTTTATAGTTTTTTTTTTTGTATATGTAATTTTTATGTTTTTTTGTTATATATATCATTTTTTGTTATGCCAGAGTATTTGACGGATATGTGTTCATTGTGTGTAGATGTGGTACCAATGCGACCCACTGACTTTGCGAGGAACAGACGTCATCCTTGGCCAGGGGTCATACCTATCGTCGTCGGGGGACCAACAGTAGCAGGAGATCTTCTAGCCAGGGAGGTTGAGAGGGTATTGAGATGGGTTGAGCATAACTTCACTGCGCTCACTCGCACGGTCCCAATTGTAGAGATTGAGGACCTGCCACCATCCATGCAGCCTCATGTAGTGTGGGCACCACGGACGTAGGTCCAGTTGTTTTGGCGTTTATCCAATGCTGTGGACCAGTATAACAGGGCCCACAGGCCCTGAATTTAGCTATACATTTTGACGTTCACTGAGCACTACTTGTATATATTTTTTGAGGGCATAAGCGTTGTGACTTGTTGTTGGTCCTATTTTTGAGGCACTTGCGTCCATCCATGTACTCTGGTTACTTTATGATATTATATATGTTTTTTTGGTCTTTTGTGTCTTATGGATCATGTGTGTCAAAATGTATTTACATGCTTATGTCAATGTTCTTTCATATGTGTGCAAGATGACAATCTAAATTTTGATTAGCTAGAGTATCTGTAACTTGGTTTAATATCCTAGGAACATGAAAATATGTAATATAATCAAAGTTTCATTCTAAGATACCTACCTTAAGGAATCGTTGGTGTAAAGTTGGATCATGAACCCGGTACACTCTGTTTAACTTAGACACAACCATTTGAGCATCAAGATAGACCCGGAGATGAGAGAAACCTAATAACAAAGTGTCACGAAGCAACTCAATAACTGCACTATACTCGACAACACTATTTGTGGTGTCACCTAAGCATATACCTCTAGAAGATAATAACTGGCCTTTAGGTGTAAATATTACCCAAGCTGTGGAGGCAAGCCTCTAAGTGTGCCGACTAGCACCATCTGCATACCCAACGAACACCTCAGAATCACTTGACATCTGCCACAGTGATGAAAGATAATATCAATGACATGTCCATAACACTAAAAGAAACTAAAATGTAATAGTATAGAGACTATACATATGTTACAAAAAGTTACCCACCGTGACCTACCTATGAGTAATACTTCTTGAGGTAGAGCCTGTTTCTAGGCTCCACCAAAGAATTGCCTTTAAAATCAACCAGACGACAAGCGCCCTTTTTTAACACCTCGTTTATGATGAAAGGTATGAACCACATGATTTTCCATTTTCCTGCCCACAGGGGGTCTTTATCTTGGTCATAGACCAGGACAAGGTCGCCTTCAAAAAAAATCCAAGGAAGAACAAACCTATCATATTGACACTTGACCTTATGTTTGTGAGCCTCGTTGGCCAGGGCCTCATCACGACGCTTCTCATTGAGATGTTCTAGGTATACTAACCATTCTTCGAGTGGAGAAGTGTTTGGCAATAGTTGTATCGACAAATTTAGAGACGACATATGACATTCGATGGGCAAGACTACCTCCATCCTGTAAACGAGTTGAAAAGGTGAGAATCCAGTTGCAGTCTTAACAGATGTTTGGTAGGCCCATAATGTCGAGTCTAACATCAAATGCCAATTTGACTTGGCTGAGTTGATAGTGCGCTGTAGAATAGTCTTAAGAGTTTTGTTTACAACTTCCACCTGCCCATTGTCTTGGGGGTAGTAGGGTGATGAATGTTCTTGCCATAAGCCAAGATTTGATGTTAATTCGGTCATCATATGGTTCTGAAAGTGACTACCATGGTTAGTGACAATCTCCCTTGGGATGTCGAACCTTGCTATGATCTGGTTGAATAAAAAGAGAGCTCCAGTCTCTCCATCATCTTTAAATGTTAGCATAGCTTCAACCCACTTTGTGAAGTAGTATACAACTACGATGATATAGCGGTGCCCCCTTGCTGAAGGAGGGTTGCAAGTAGTGCAATCAATCTCCCACTTGGTGAAGGGACCAACTGTGATGACATGAAACATGGGAGTGGGATGCACCCTCATCTTCCAAGAGAAGATTTGGCACAGATGGTACTTCTTGACCGATTCATACAATATTTGATAAGTGTCAGCCAAAAGTAACCTGCTCGTAGAATCTTTTAGGTTGTTTCCAAACCAGACAAATGACCGCCATAAGCTCCGGTATGGAAATCGTTAAGCACGATAACTGCTTCCTCATGAGTGAGACATTGACATAGGATGTAGTCTACACCTCCCCGATACAATGTATCTTCGATGATGAGATAATTCTTAGCCTGATGGCGTATACGTCGATGCTCATCGCGAGAAGTAGTGGTGGGGCACTTTAAAGTCTGGAGATAGATAAGTATATCTCTGTACCAGGGATCTAAAGATGTGATAAAAAACATATCTCCCTGGATAGGCGATTCTTCAGGCACAACGTCACCTGACTCAACTGAAAGTTCCGAAATGAGTTTTGCAAAGACCAGTGACTTTTTGGACTTTGCTGAGATGAAGTCTAAGTCAAAATCTTGGAGGATGACTATCCATCTACTGATTTTTCCACCTATTAACCATCATTTCAACATGTACTGGAATGGATTCATGACAGCAATGACGGTGGTCTTGTGAAAAAGAACATAATGATGAAACCATTGAACAACATGAATTGTTGCCAACACAAGTTTTTCGATGTGAGAATAATTAAGTTGTTGTCCTACAAGGCCTCAGCTCAGGTAATAGATCACGTATTCTGAGAACAAGTCATCTTCCTGAACTAAAACAATACCAATGGTTGACTCTGCTACAACTAGATATAATAAGAAATATTTGTTATAGTTAGGTGGCCAGAGCAAAGGTGTAGTTGTGAGGGCATGTTTAAATGCGTCGAAAGAGCGTTGAGCCACATCGTCCCAGTAAAAGGGAACGTCTTTCTTCAGTAAGCGCATAAAGCCCTTTGTGATTTCAGCATAGTTGGTGATGAAGTGTCGTAAAAAGTTTGTATTGACTTGTAGACTCTGAAGTGGAAGGATTGTACGTGGGGGGGGGGGGGAACTCAATTATTGCCTCAAACTTGAGAGGATCGAACATGATCCTTGTTGTTGATACTATGAAACCTAACAATCATCCTGACGTTAGGCAGAAGTTGCACTTGTTCAGATTCAAGCGAATCTGAAAGTAGCAACAATGTTCAAATATAAGTCGGAGGTGTGTAGGATGATCCGTTCTCTTGCGATATCCTGATGCTAAATCATCTAGATAGGCCTCGACTATATGCTTGAGGTCATGGAAAGAAAAATATATGGCTCGTTGAAATGTGGTGCCAGCATTTTTGAGACCAAAAGGCATTTTACGATATGTGAATGTACCCCATGGGCAGATGAATGCCATTTTGTGTTGGTCTTCGGGTTTGATTTGGATTTGATTATATCCCAAAAAATTGTCCATGAAAGAGAAGGCTTCACAACCCACACATTCATCAATGTTCTGGTCAATGAACGGTGTAGGAAAATTATCTTTGGGACATGCCTTTTTCAAATCATGAAAGTCGGTACATACATGAATCGTGCCTTGTTTTATATTGACTGGCATAGGGTTTGACACCCATTGGGTCAAATGGATAGGATATATAAACCCTGCTTTTAGAAATTTCTCAACCTCAACCTTAATGGTTGCTTCTTTCTTAGGATTAACTGAATGCATCTTCTGCTGAACCGGCTTGGCATCAGGATACATTGTGATTTCATGTTCAACTATTCTCGGATCAATGCCTGGCATTTCCTCGTAAGACCAGGAAAGAACGTCGCAAAATTATTTGAAAAGATCTGTGTAGTTTTGAATCTCTTCAGGGTAGCAATCTTCTCTGATGAAGACATTCTCCACGACGCCATGGTTTTGGGAGATATTGATTGGTAAGATTTCAGCGATAGTTTCCATATTACCCTCAGCATAAACCTCATGTGTAGCTAAGGGATTAATAGGACAAGACCTCTCTCTCGTCGTGGTCACGGTGAATTATCCCACTTCAATTCAACTTAAATCTGGGAGGAAGTATGATCTGTGATGAGGATCTTCCTAGGGTTTATTCAGACTAGTCATTGCTTCAATTATTACTTCATCAGAGGGAAATACTAAGTCCAATGAATCGGTGTGAGCGAGAGAACCCTAAGACCAAACAGGCTCTAGAAGTGGATCTAATTCTTGTGCAGGATCTGGATCAGTGTGGGATGAATTTTGTTGGACTAAGGAGTACGCTACTTCAGCTGTGGATAAGGGCACGGACATGCTCGGGTGTCTTGTCTCATCCATCGTGGTCGATGGAGAAGGAAGTGTCCACAGATTGTTGAAGTAAGTCGTGCGGAACGACGAAACTTGAAAAATATCAACCTTATGGTGAATGGATATAAATTGGATATCACCTTGAGGGAGAGGGTAATTGAAGGTACCCATCAAAGATGGGCACAAACCAACCCCTACGTTTATGACACCTGTTTGAGGATTATCAATCATCGAGACTGTGGATGCCCCTAAAGCAGGGTCAGGTCTGGAGAAGAACAATTGATCGATGGTTACTATTTGACGCTCGTGTGGAAACAAGAAGACCCATAAAAATGTAGCAACCACAGATTACATGGCATAATTCCAACTCCTTCCTAACAAGAGGTTATAGTCGAGGGGAGAATCGACTACCTCTACTTCGACACACACGGTCTTCCCTCCTAACTGCATGGGGAAAGAAGGAACGATACCATGTGGTCGAAACGAATGACCATCGAATGTGGTGAGGAGAGTAGGTGATGGAGACAAAATGGGCTGGCCAATAGCCTTCCAACATGCCAATGACATAACGCATGTCGAGGCACCCTCATCAACCACCGTACGAAAGATATTCCTAGTAAAAGTTTTCGTGGGATAAGCCACTACTATCTGAAACGCTACGTGGTAAGGTAGATGAGGTTTTAAGTCAGTTGTATCTAGCATGATTTTACCCGGATTGCATGTCTCGGTAGATCCTAAAGAGGTTAACAAGGCTTTCCTGTAGGAATGGCAGCTTTGGAGGACCTCCAAAGCAGACATTGTACAAGGGGTTTGTGATAAATCCTCCACCAAAGAGTAGTTCTGGGTGGCCCTTGCGTTTGGGTTATGAGAAGATTTTTTAAATGCACCTTTGGGAATGCATGTCACTATTTCACCCAATGTCTTCTCAATCTATAGAGGAATAGATGGGAGTTTAGCTTCTTTACCCTTCTCAGAAGCACTTGGTTTACTGTAGTCATGCGCTCTAGTCGATATAAAAGAATCACCCCTAACCATATATACATTTGCGGATGCATGGTTGTTTAGAGGCGTACAGGGTTCTTGGTTGCCCCCTTCTGTGCTTGCAGAGGCTTGAGTTAGATTTTTCCTATGTTGAAATGGATTGGTCAACATTGCTTGTTGTTGTTGCATGACAAATTTTTGGGCCTCTACAAGTCGAGGACATAGATGGGTCAGGTGGTCTTCCACACACAAGTTGCATGGATACCTTGCCTTGTGTTTTTCATTGTTGTCCCCGCCAGCATTATCGGTAGGTTTTTTATCCCCCTTTCCCTTCTTTCGTTGTTTTTTCTTTCCTTCAGGCTGTTGGGTGGACTTTGGGTTAGTCGATTGCACTGTGTGTACCTCCGATGTTTGGTAAGGGGGAACAACCAAAGTAGTAGTTTGGCTGGCCGTTGTGTGTTGTATAGACAACTGTTGCAACAACTTTGTCAATTGCTCAACGAGCTTTGTTTGTGCTGAACCAACAATACCATCGGCATGTGGCCCATCTCTCTATCTAGTTTTATCTAGTATTGAGCGTGACACATCTGGCAAGATGTTGTATAATAAAATATACTGAGAATATATGAGCTCAAATTGTTGAGCTCTCATGATGGCGTCTTCTTCGGATAATACTCCTGACGTTGTGATGTCTTTGGATAACTGTGGGACCAAAGACTTAACGAACCACTCAAGCAGGAATGATAGTCGCACTGGTACCTTGATTAAACTCTTCTGGCATCTCTATTCTCGGATGTGATCAGAGATATGGTCTGTTGTTGTCTGTTAAAAATTAGCTAGCAACTCTATGCCAGCATTGTATCTCACAGGTAACTAGAAATGTTTTAGGAAATCCATTACCAACTCACCGAAGGAAGAGTATCTTGAGAGATCGAGCTCAATGTACCATTACCAATGAGAGTATGTTGAAACAACTGCAACTGTACGGAGTCATGTTTTAATGAGTTAGATGAGAACCAAAGATGGAAGGTAGTCACCTGATCACCTGTATCTTCGTTAGGCTTGGCTTAGAACTTTGGAATGTCTGAAGGAAACTTCGTCGACATAGGAGGCCAACACGAATCGTGACAAATGGGGTCATTCAACAACCTTGTCAAATTAGGGAAGTGAAAAGTCGCCAGGAAGGGTAGTTTGGGTTGTTGGTGATAACCTGGAAAAAAGGGGCCTGGAGTTTGAATGGCACCAGGGTGCCAGGAAAAGTTTGGCTATTGGCCTGGATTTTGGTAGAAACCATGGCCCTGGCTAGTGTATGGATTTTTCATATGTGGAGACATCATCGGCTGATTTCCCAAATAGGACATAGAAGGTTGGGCATACATTATATTTGAAGGACTCTGGGAAGGATTGCCCCATGGTGGTCCCATGGGGATGCGCATAGTAGTTTGTCCAAGGTTCCATTGATTGTGGAAATAATTACCCTAGATCGACATTTCGAATGAGAGAACGGATCCCTGCCCTGAATTCCAAGGTCCTGCTGTGGAAGAAGTTCCTAGGTTTTCCCCGTGTGTAGGAATAGTACCCTACATAGGAGTATATTGTCCAAAACTAGGATTGCCCCATAGTCGGGAAGGTGGCTGATGAGAAGGTGTTGTTACCAAACGTTCGGCCAAAGAAAACGATGTCGAACCTACTGGCATATTATGTGAAGGTGGTCCTTGATTCCCGCTCCAAAAAGACTATGGTATGTAGGTTGCCCGACGGATTGCTGATGCGAGCCACTAAGTGAAGGGGATGAAGGAGGGATATGACCTCCTCCATAAGGGAAAGCATTAAAAGGAGCAGAAGTTCCCCCTATGTGACCTTGCAGAGGAGTGCTAGAGCTCTCTGTCCCCATACCTAAATTCTATAAAGTGGAGTAGGAAAGTACAGGACTTGTACCCGAACTAGGCATCCCATATGAGAACGAAGGGTCTGTCGCACTTGGTGTGAAAGGGGTTGTGGCCACCGCCAAAGATGGGGTCGGACCACTGTACGATGTAGAAGCGGTGGAGACGATGGTGGCTCAGAGCGATGATGGTGGGTTAGGAGGTGAAAAATCTCCTGTGGTGACAACTGTAGTGGGAATTGAAGAATTCCCAGAAGCAGTAACAACATTTGTTTCCATTGCTGTGTGCAACACTGTTTGGCGCTCGCAAAATTGAATTGGTACGATGAAAGGTGTCAAGAACTCAGTGGTTGGGGTTTCAACCGAGCCAAGATCATTTTCTTCAATGTCCAAAATGGTCGATTCCTCCGAGTGTTGGTCGGGCACAATTTCTTGTAACCCGGTCACTTCAAAAGACCCTTGCTGGTCTATCTTTCTCCTTAATGGTGGCAAGGGTGGCTCTAGTGTAACCGATGACAGGGCAAGAAGAATTCGTGACCAGTGGAGCTCATGATCCTCCACTGTGTGAGAATACCAAAGACACTCTAAGGTATTCTAAACATTCAAAGGTAACACACACTAAAAAAATTCCCTAGAAGATAAGACAGACAAACACTAAATTAATTGGAAGAACAGTTACAACAACCAACACTAGAGCAACTTACCGGTGCAAGTGAAACTCAAACACAGAGGCACCCTCTGGGTATACTCTGCGAAGCATGTCCTGATTTCTGTCCTAGGTACTGCGGTATACCCCCACAATCACCTGTGTATGTCCCTAAAAAATATAGGAAACTAATTTTCCAGCGCACGAACAATCACCAGGCGGGTACAATCAAAAGTCGGGTAGACCACAATGAGCAGGGTATCAAGTCCGAAACCTATCAAGGGTATTGAAAGCAAGTGGTCAGGAAGACAACTGAGGATGTCGAATATATTTGAGACCCATGAAGCCCCATGGCAAATTCAATCAACGGAATCCAAAAACAAGCCCTCTATATGTGTTCTCCACTACGATTGGTCCAGCTTTGGAGGGGTTATCTCTGCTACCTTTCCGCAGGCTACCACATGTTTATCCCCTGTGTTAGAGGGGGGTCCTGGATAAATTTCATGATACTGGACTTAGAAACTCCCTAACTCAGAATCAAATGTTTGATTTTAAAAGGCCTTGAAGAGTCTTCTCTCCAACCTAATGCAAGGCCCTAATCCTGAACTAGTTGGTGAACCCTACAAACATAAAAGTCTAGTGAGTTTTAGATTTAGTGTTTATTTTATGGATTTGTCTTATGTCCTTATGTCAAGGGGTATGAAATTGAAACTGATTATGTGTAAAAGACAAAAGCGAAATGAATAAAAAAGATGGAAACAAAAACTTTTACTTAATGCAAAATTTCAACAGCTTTTCAAAATACTTTTTTTTTTTTTTTAATTTTCTAAGATTTTGGATAGCAAACTCAAAAGAAATTTCACTTGACTAAAATCTACTTATGATCTAAGTAAACTGCAAAAACTTATAAAATAAATGACTTTTCCTTGGCTAATAATGCAGAAACACACTCTTCAACCAAACAAGAAAATGAAAAGAGATTTAAAAAAAATAAAAAATTTAAATGCTTGATAAAGAAAAAAGGAAAAATACCAACAAGCAAAAATCAATAAAAACAATTCTGGCCTAATCGCAGATCGCAAAGAATCAGGTCAAAAATCACACACTAGCAATTTTTTTTTTAAAATGACTCTCACACTTGTCTAAAAACCCTAAAAAAATCTTTTTTATGTCAACTTTTAACTGAGAAAAAGAAAGCTAAAGGTAAGATTAATCCTAAGCTATTGAATGCTAAGACAAAGATTCAAACACCTGAGAGGTATAATTCTTATTAAGGGAAAGGATGACTACCTTACCCTCAACAAAAAAATATCTTGTACAAGCACTCTACTATTAATCTAACATCAAGCGTGTGAATGTGAGTTGTATAGAGAGAGAGGGCGTGTACACGCGGGCTGACCTTGTACAGGCTGTGTGTATATCTAAACTCTGAGAAAAAACAAACATATACAATCGAGACTAGGAAGAGACCATTGATACTGATAACCAGGATCCCTTTAAGGCTTGGACACTCTTTTTAACAGAAAAAGCAAATAATGTAAGGAAAAATCATAAAGCAAAAACAATTTGAGATAAGACTACAAACAACCAAGACTCAGATAGAATTCCAGAAAACCCCTGATATTGTCTGATTCTGATAGGGAAGAGGATGACTGCCTTAAAAATTCTCTAGGCTCTACACGCTACTGCTACTTCTTCAGCTAGCGTTCACACACGGGTTGTAAGAGAGTAGGGCACAGGTACATGCATGCAGACCTTATGCAGGTTGCATGTACCTCTATGGGTCCCAACAAAACCAAGTTAAGAAAATCAGAGAAAGTTGGTATGGAAACAAGACTCTCTGCTAGCTCAGACTTTACAAAAACTAAAAAATAAAAATAAACAAGCACAAAAAACTAGTCTTTTTCTAAAAACCACCCAAAAAATAAAATTCCAGGAACCCTAGAGACTTCCCCAGTATGGTCGCCAATTCTTTTGTGAGAGAAATCTCCTTACGGACTAGAAAATAGGGTTATTCTTTGCATGCAGATATGACCAAGAGAAAATCTACTTTCTACCTTCGTCCCTAGACTTAAATCCTATTTCTTTTCAGTAAAACATGGCTAGATAAACCTACCTCTTTCCAGCTGTTTGATGTCTATCCCTTGTCGCGCTTGACCACTCATTCGCAGTTCTCCTTTCCAACGCTGACCTGCATACAAGAAAAGCAATAACTACACATGCATATTACCTATAGACTAACAGGTTAGAGATTCAAACATGTACTTAACAAAATATGAATAACTCATGAATTGGAATAGGAAAAGCATTTTCTTTATTACTTTGAATGAGTCAACTTAAAAAATGTTGAGACCAGCCACCACTCCACGAACCTGATCCTGGGCTCCTCTTCAACTTTCCTCCAACTTCTTTCCTTTGTCTCTCTTCTAGCACAAGGATGGCTAAAGGGTTGGGACAATGGGAATATGCAAATGGGCAGAGTTTCTTTGCTATATTTTTTCCTCTTCCAAATGGGATCCCTAGCCCTTCTTTTATAGGTTATAAGAAGCTAGGTATTTGGATGAACCCTCGGCCATGCATGGCCGGGAGTTTCAATTAACTCACCCAGAGCTGTGTGTTCCATCGACAACTTTCATTTTTTCATGATTTTTTCGGTCCATGCGAGATGTTTGAGGTCAACTAGCATGTACACACATGCAGTAATGGAGTAGGGTGCGTGGGCCTTTATAAAAGAGGATTTTTAAAGAGTTGTTCAACAATGCTTTGGAAAAGAAGGGATCTGAGATGGCCTGATGCCAGGTAAGCATGTATGGTGCAATTTAGGGTTATAACAGATGGATATGTTATATTGGCCTATCTAACATGTATCTTATGGATCATGTGTGCCAAAATTGCGACATACATGCTTCCTAAAAAATTCTAGGAACCCTAGAAACTTCCCCTTATATTGAGAACATATAGTCGAGGCCTATCTAGATGATTTAGCATCCTGATCTCGCAGGAGAATGGATCATCCCACACACCTCTGACTTAGATTTGAACGTTGTCGCTACTTTCGGATTCGCTTGAATCCGAACAAGTGCAGCTTCTGCATAACGTCAGGATGATTGTTAGGTTTCATAGTATCAACAACAGGGATCATGGTCGATCCTCTCAAGGTTGAGGCAATAATTCAATTTCTCCCCACACGTACAATCCTTCAACTTCAGAGTCTACAAGGCAAGGCAAACTTTTTACGACGCTTCATCGCCAACTATGCCGAAATCACCAAGGGATTTATGTGCTTACTGAAGAAAGGAGTTCCTGTTATTGGATAAATCCGTAAGTTTGGAGACAAACCGATCTCCCTAGATCCACCTGGATCTAGAACAAAGAAAGACAGAACATGACTCTTTCCCTAGTTTTTGATCATTGAATTAACTAGGAGGCAAGAACAAGCAACATACCTTATAATCGCTTCCTATGGTCTTTGTTGCTCCTTCTTTGCTCCAGTGCTCTTGTGTAGTCAAGACCAACACAACACAAACCAACCAAAGTGAAGAAAGAACAATCTATTCACTGATCAATCTATGTATATGATCAAGGAATTATACAATAAAGTGGAAATAGCTTTATGGGAAAGGGACATATTACTGTATCATATTGATGGAAAGTAAAGATTACAACCTGAGCCTTGATTTCAGAAAGTTCCGTTCGATGGCCCTTGTCTCTGACACACACACTTACTCACTTGCATGAAGAAGATCAAAACCCTTATGATATCCTTGCTAGAGTTTCCAAGCTGTTGTAGCTTTAATCCTTCACACGATTCTTTCACTAATTCTCCAATGAATCTTGCTTAACCTTTTCCATGAGAATTCCCTCAATATATAGGAGAGAATGAATTAGTTACTTGGATAATAATGATCCCAAAATATCAGGG
>JZKD02S1772298.1:776030-814320 GCA_000966675.3 Picea glauca
TCAAAATATAGCATAGCCACCGGAATACACTGTGGATCTATGCGAGAAATTTCAAATCAAGACGACATAGCCACGAGACATACACAGTGGATCTATGTGTTGCAAATTATACATAGTCCATCGCAACCTGGATTGCACAGATGATATCCAGGGTCTTCAATCTCCTTGCCCAAAGTACGAATCTAACCATTTGATTACATGTGTCGAAGTTGAACATGGAAAAAACCACTTGATTACCGGTCATTGATGTAACCGTTAACAAGTGCGAGGGAAATCACCAATGATGTCAATGACTCCCAAGGTACCATAGTACAATCCATCGAGTGTGAATAAATGAGTTGAAGTCAAACATCCGATGGAATCTTTCGATCAGGAGTCAATGATGTAAACGCACTGTCGAAAGCGAGGAAACCTACCATTGAGGCATGCAAGCTCCAAGGTACCAAATAATTTCTAGGTCTTGATTCGGGATAATGAGCTAAAGTCAACGGAACAAAATTCGTCACAGGAGGACCTTGATGTATCCCCCATCAATGACACGAAATGAGTAACATATTTTGAAGGTGAAACAGAGTAGGATTGGACACAGGGAAGGATGACACAGAGAGAATGGATAACTGTCGATGGTCGACTCAATATAGGTTTCATATGGACTTCTCTTGAACATATGAATGACACGACCAATGATTTGGCAGCATTGACTCAAAAATGACACAGGGAATGACCTTGTAATCAATCGAATGAGAGACAAATGGATTTCCCAAACTAGATTTGAATGATGAATAGGGGGTGTCATGTTCAAGAGTGACACTTACTGCCAATCAATATGATGATGAAAACATATCCCTTTCCCAAATTTTCCCCCACCATTTATGGCAAGTACCTCTTTATTTTTACGCAATCTTGAGGAGGATAACATATGCTTGTTGATGTAAGCTCATCCTTCGGACGAGTCCCTCGGAGTATGTTTAACGAACCCTAAGAAGGATTGGTTCAATCCCATCACGGGTCTGTCAATGTTTGTTTAACGAGTCCAGAGATAGAAAACTCGAAGGTTTTTTGAGATTATAGAGTTTGGAAAAACACTTAAAAGAGAACTATCTCAGTTCCTTTTTCTTAAAATAGTCTGGATGAGACCGAAAAAGAGATAAATTATCGCTCATCAAACGCTTACTTCAAATACTTTATCGAGCATGAAAATTGCAAGGTCACTCGACGATCTTTTCATGTTTAGAGAGTCTGAAAAGAGCTTAAAGAGGACTCCAGGGGGGTTCCTTTTTCGTGTAACCTTGTTGAGCCTGAAAAAGTGATAAAAGTATGCTCAATCACATTCTTATGTATTTACTAGCGCAAGAAGGGACAAAAACGACGATCGAGGTTTTATGTAAAAACCATAAAAAACAAACAAAAACATGCGATAACAAAGAAAAACATGTTCGTAGACCTGAATTGAATCATCACAGTTATCACGCCTGCAAGAATTACACTCAACATGACATTAGTGATTAGGGTTTAGTTGATAAATAATCATAAAAACCCAAAATGATATAGTAAAAGTAAATAAAATGAGTAAATACTCTTTTTTACCACATCATTTTACATTTTCACTATTGAGCTTAAAAAACCCCTCTTTTACCCTTCGAGTTTGGTGTCAATTTACGGGAGCTACGAGAGACCATTCATCGAGCCATGTGTGACATTAAGGTAAGTTCTTGGTCCTTGACATTTTCATGGTTTAAATTTGTAGTTTCATTGGTTAAATTCTGAGTTTTAAGTTGATTTTCTAAGCCCTATATGCGCGCTACCATTCTCGCAGGGAGCCCATACGGGGCCTGCGAGAATGATGCGTTCTCACAGGTGAGCCTTAAGCCACCTACGAGGTTCTCGCACTGTGCAAATAGGGCACCTGCGAGAACCGCAAAGCCCAATTTTTTTTTAAATTTTTAGCCAATGAAAGATATCCATATCATGAAAAAAGTTATTAATCCTCTTATTGTGTTCCTTGTGCAGATAATTGGCCAGCAACATGGTGCTTGAGTGGTGCGAAAGGGAACATGAAGAGGATAATGCAATGGCTGAAAATAATCCACCTACCATAGCTTCTTGGAGAGATTGTGGGCTCTTGAAGTACTTTTGCATCCCGGGCATGAGGGCCCAAGTCAGACTATTAGAGTACTTGGTCTGTATGTGGGACCCATATCAGCAGGTGTTTCATGTGGGGGTCCACACACTGTCCTTAGACATTGAGGACATTTACTTTTTGATTGGATTGTCCCGACGGGGGTACTATGGGAGTCTGACCGATAGTAGAGGTGGTGGGGTACCGATGAGTGAGTATTTCCGTATACACTGCGTACCCGAGGCTGAGAGAAAGAAAGGAAAAGTGACTATCTGGGGGGGTAACAGACTTGACCCTCCGTACTATCCTTTTCACTATAGCTCGGATGGTTGGGAGTTCTGATCCTCATATGGCATTATAGAGCTACTTCCAGTACGCTATTGAGTGTACTGAGCCTCGAGTGTTCAACTGGGTAAATGCTGTGTTGCACAGTATAAAAAAGTAATTGATGAAATGTAGGCGCGACGACCTGAAGCAATTCGGGTATGGATATTTGTTGGTATCCTTATTCATGAGCGGGTCCCATTACTGAGGCTACAGGTGGAGTGGAATTTACCAACTCTTAGAGATCCTCGTATGCTAAGATGGTGTCGGCTCATGGCCTGGCACGTAGCAGGACCGATCATCATATATGATGATACTTTCTTTGATTGGCTTCAACCACAGATGTTGATGGTTGATGACTACACTTATGCTAGGCTGGATTTCCGAGGAGATCCAGATTTGGTATTACCAGAGGATGCTCAGTGGGGTGACCTTGGTAAGAAGTACACACATTTTCTCTTTTTAAATGTTTTCTAATTTTTATCATATTCAAATATTTTTGTTTTATACGTTCGTCCAAAGACTAATACAAAATCATTTGTTGATAACACAGATGTTGGACCGTATAGACATCCTAGCACTTCTCCTATCCAGAGACGAGGAGAGGTAGCAGCAGTACCATAGTATGCTGAGGATTATCAGGTGGTGGAACAAAATCTAGAGGGCCTGACTGCAGACATTCCATACATGACTCTGGAAGAGGTTCCACGACACGATCAACATCATACTGTAGGGGTTTCAACATATATGAGTTGAATACTCCGTAGGGTTGCTAGGGAAGTCATGTGTTACCGTGAACGTCATCCGTGCCATCACATTGTAGAAGCTATGAGCTTCAAATTTAGATATTTTGGTCTTCGGACAAACTTTTTTGTAAAAAATATTTTGATCGTTATATATACAGACGACTTCTACCGGTTTACTTTACATTGTGTGAATTTTGTGTTGTTTGACTTATAAATGATTCAAATGTCTATCCAATACATAATTAGCCAATGCATCTGTTAATGTATTTAGACATCTAGGAATATGTTGATATTCAATGTAATCAAAATGACGTTCCAAGAGGTGAATTCACAAATACACCTGTAACAAAGTAGGACTTCGAATAGAGTAGACATTACTTAACTGTAGTACTATCAACTGTGAATCAAGTCGTACAACCAAATGATGAATTTTGAGAGAGATAGCATCAACCAATAACTCAATGACGATGCTATACTCTACAATGTTGTTAGTTGCATGGTCGAGGCACACACCTCATAGAGATACAAGTTCATTTGTTGGGGTATAGATTTCCCACGCAACGGAAGAAAGGTTCCGAGTACTACGACTAGAACCATCAGCGAAGCCAATATAGGGTAGAAAAGACTCCGACATCTAGAAATCAAACACAACGTCACATAAGGGCAGAGACCAGATAACGATAAAAGAAAACTATATTAGCACACACAAAGTATGGTACATTAAAATACAAGTACTTGTGCACAAATGATTTATGCATAGTACTTCTTCAAGTACAACCCATTCCTGGGTTCAATCAAAGGTATACCATCATAATCGACCAACTCATATGCTCCCTTTTCCAAAACTCGGCGAACAATATAAGGACCTCGCCACATGGGTTCGAATTTCCCAGCTCCTAACACATCTCGATCCTGTTCATAAAAAAGAACAAGATCACCTTCGGAAAAAATGCGAGGCTTGACATGCTTGTCGTATTGGGCCTTGACACGTTTCTTCTGGGCTTCTATTACTAAGGTGGCGTCACATCGAGTTTCATCTAATCGCAAAAGATACAATAGACGTTCTTCTTCAACAGAAGTATTGGGTAGGAGTTCAACAACTAGCTTCAGAGAGGGTATCTCGCATTCTATAGGAAGAATGGCTTCCACACCATAGACTAACCGAAAGGGCGTAAACCCAGTAGTGGATTTAACAGATGTCCGATACGCCCACAATGTCGAAAACAACATTGTGTGCCAACTTGTTTTATGAATTCCTATCATCCGTCAAAGCATAGTTATGAGAACTTTGTTGATCGCTTCGACTTGACCATTAGCTTGTGGATAATAGGGCGTTGAGTTATCATGACGAAGACCCAACTTCTCCATAAGTTCAGACATCATGAAATTCCTAAAGTGGCTACCGTGATCAGTGACGATAGCTTCAGGAACACCAAATCGAGCTATAACGTGATTAAAAAGAAACAAGGCTGTAGTCTTTCTAGTATTGTCGAATGTCGGCATCGCCTCGGCCCATTTCGTAAAGTAATCAATAGCTACAATGATGTAACCATGCCCCCCGTCTGAGTGAGGGTGAGATGTCATGAAATCGATGCCCCATTTCGCAAAAGGACCAACTGAGACCACAGGATGAAGAGGAGCAGGATGTGACCGAATTTTCTGATTGTAGGTCTGGCAGGCATGGCATTTCTGAATGGTAGTAATGCAGTCGTTAAACAAAGAAGGCCAAAAATAACCTGCGTGTAAGATCTTCTGGGCAGTAGCATACCCAGACATATGACCACCACATGCTCTGGAATGGCAGTCATTCAGATCTGTCTCGGCTTCGTCGAACGTCAAACAACGTAAAAAAACAGAGTCAATTCCTCGACGGTACAGAGTATCCCCGAGGATAATGTATTGACGAGATTGATAGCGGATACGACGTCATTCAGTACTAGACAAAGCAGGCCGAAAAGTATAGGTTTGAAGATATATAATGATATCCCCATACCAAAGATCATCAGTGCTAATAAGGAAAAGAGATTCATCGATTAATGAATCTACTGCTACATTTTCCGTTGCAGAGTGAGGAAAATCGCATATCAATTTAGAAAAAACTAAGGATTTCTTGGACTTGGCACGATCAAATTCCAAGTCAAACTCCTGGAGTATGACAATCCATTTGGATTATTTGCCCCCTAGCAATTGACATGTCAAAATATGTTGCATAGGGTTGCAATGAGAAATCACCGTAGTTTTCTGTGAGAGGATATAGTGTTGGAAGCGTTGGACGGCTTGAACGGCAGCCAAGGCCTGTTTTTCAACATGTTGATACTTGATTTCAGTGGGTGTGAGACTTCGAATCAAGTAGTAAACAACATGTTCATCATGCGCATCATCCTCTTGGACGAGAACCAAGCCAATAGTGTACTCCGAGGCAACAAGATAAAGGAAATAATCACGACTGTAATCAGGAGGAAAGAGAAGCAGAGCTCGTGTTAGGGAAAAATTCAAAGCTTCAAAAGCATTGTTGGCAATGGTATCCATACAAACTCTGAATCTTTCTTTAATAGCCACGTAAAACCACGAGTGATCTCGGCGTAATTAGGGTTAAAACGATGAAGAAAGTTTGCTTTCCCCTACAAACTTTACAACTGGTGTAGTGTAGAAGGAGGAGGGAGATTAAGGATCTCCTCAACCTTAATAGGATCCACCCGGATCCCTTGACGTGAAACAATAAAACCTAGAAGATGGCTGGATTCTACGAAAAAAACACAATTATGAGGATTTAAACGTATAGGATAGAATCGACAGCGAACGAAAATGGCTCAGAGGTGGGTAGGGTGATCGACTCTGCACATAGAATGAGCTGGTAAATCGTCCAAATAGGGTTGAACGATATGCTTTATATCATGAAATGCGTAAGACATAGCGCGTTGAAAAGTAGCACCCGCATTGTTAAGTCTAAGAGGGAGTTTCCTATAGGCAAAAGTACCCCAAGGAAAAATAAAGGCAGTCTTATGTTGGTCCTCGGGAGAAATGTTAATATGATTATAGCCAGAGAAACCATCCATGAGGGAGAATATTTCACTTCCGGCGCAGTCATCAACAATCTGATTGACGAAGGGGGTAGAAAAGTTGTCCTTGGGACAAGCTTTGTTAATATCCCTATAATCAACACATACATGAATACTATCGTTTTTCTTATCAATCAGGACAGGATTGGAAACCCATTCTGTAAGAACCACCAGATAAATAAAGTCGTCTTTCAAAAGGTTTTCAACTTCGATCTTGATAGCATCCGCTTTACGTGGATGAATGGGACGAAGGCGTTGACGGACAGGTTTAGCGCTGGGGTATGTCTTTATCTCATGTACAACAATTGCAGGGTCGATACCTGGCATCTCTTCATAACTCCAGGCGAAGATGTCAAAAAATTCTTTGAAAAGAGACGTATAGGTGACGATTTCGTCGGAAGAACATGAAGCTCCAATATGGACATTTTCAACAATCCTAGGTTTTATGGATATGTCAATGGGAATCGTGGGTGAGATATTACTTAAGTTCCCTTCAGTAAACACATCGTGTGTATTCACGGGAATAGTCGAGATGACAACAATGGTCAACGGAGTCGAAATCCATTGATAGTTCTCAAGAGTGTGTTGTTCCAGAAAGAGTATGGAATGATGATGCCCATCATCCCAAGGGGTGTCCTCCATGACGGACATGATCATCTCGTCAGTGGGAAAAATAACACGAAAAGGATCAGGAGACAACTCATCAAGAAAGGGGGTAGAAGGTGTTTCTGATTGAATGACCTGATAGGAAGATTCAACTGGACTTAACGGCATTGCGTCGTCGAAATGAAAATGATCTCCAGGGTCAGGGACTATCCAAGGGTCAGAAGACGTAGGAAGTTCGTGAGGCACGATGGAAATCATGTTAATAGAAGCAACGGATGGGCGTGGAACATCAGGTGGTGGAATGGGGAAAGTACCCATTAATGAAGAGTCCTTTAAAAGGCCTACACCGACATTCTCATAACCCGGTGGGGTTTTAGAAATAAACGACACGTTGTCAGTATGAGTATCGAAATTGAAGAAGGCAAGTTGGTCAATGGTAACAAACTTTCCTTGATGAGGGAAATGTACTACATGGAAAAGGGTTGACACAATGGCGCGCATGGAATCAATCCAGCTACGACCAAGCAGAAGATTATAATCAAGGGGAGCATCGAAGACTTCCACTTCAACTTGGACCGTTTTACCTTCTAAGGTGATAGGCAATGAAGGGAGAACACTGTAAGGCTTAAAACCAGAGCCATTGAAGGCTTTAAGAGTATTTTGTGATTCATTCAAAGGAGGAGAGCCAGTGGATTTCCAACAAGCAAGAGACATAACACACGTCGAGGCACCGTCGTCGATAACAGTTCTGCAAATGTTCTTGTCAGAGACAAAAAATTGGATTTGAAACGCGAGTTGAGGGGGTAACCTGGGAATGTGATCTTCCAAGCCAAAGACTATTAAATTCATATCTATTGGGTCAATTCCACCTATAGATTTCAACAGTGTCTTCTGTTTTGCAGGACAAGACTGAAGGACCTCAAGGGCTGACATCGCTGACGGTGCCTGGGCCAGATCTTCAAAAATGCTGTAGTTCTGGGCTGCACGAGCATGAGGATTGAAATCTGATTTCTGAACGACACCCTTAGGGGGGGGGGTCGCAAAACTGTGTCGAGGCTCGGTCGTTCAATATGAAGAGGACCATTAGTAGGTGGAGTTGCTGGAGAGGGTTGTACCAAAGCAGGAGGTAAATCGTCAACCTTCTCCTTAGATGGAGAATAATCTTTGGCTCGAGTCGTGAGTGCAACATTGTTCTGGTTAGAATCACCAGTACACATCAAAACATATGATGTTGTAGAAGATGATGGTTGGTCGTGAATGACCAATTGAGCCTGTTGTTGAGACGGGAAGGGTTGGGACAAGATAGCCAGAGTAGATGGTTTCGGGGCTCCCTAAAGGAACTTAGTAACCTCGGCAAGTCGTGGACAATCCTTCATGTAGTGATCATCACCACAGATAAGGCAAGGGTATCGAGGTTTGCGCTTATCCCAGTCCTCAATAGGAGTAGTTTTAGGTTGGTCTGTTTGATTATTATTTTTTCCCTCCTGATTCTTACCTCTCCCCTTTTTAGATCTGTTTTTACCAGCAGGGGTAGATTGAACAACGTTTACCTCAGAAGTTTTGCCAGTGGGAGTGGTAGGAGATGGAGCATTTTGAACATTAGAAGAAGAATATTTAGGGTTTGTTCTTGAAACAGAATGCGATTGTGATTGGGCAGTACCAATCACACCGTCAGCCGCATGCGAAGTAGCTGGAGCAGTTGAAGTGCTGAAAGTATTAGGACAAAGTAAATCGAGTAGTAAATCGTAAAGAGTTCACGTTTGTGAATAAATGAGATCAAGATATTGAGCACGAATTATATCCTGCTCTTCCGTGATGACACCACCCATGGAAATCTCCTTACCGATTTCGTTCACAAAGGATTTTGTAAACCATTCCGCCAGCAACTGATCGGGGAGCTCAAGTTTAATGAGACGTCATCTCCTTCGCCACTCATGAATATGATCAGATATATGAGTGCCTTTACGTTGCTTGAAGGAAGTAAAAATCTCAGTCCCTATATCATAACGGATTGGTAACTGGTAATGCGTAAGGAAATCCATAGCTAAAGTGTCAAAATCAGAGAAGAAACCTCGTGGCAATTCAATATACCACTTCGCAGCAGAACCAATAAGGGTTCGTTGAAAAAGATGTAATCGAACAGAGTCATCCATCAACGAGTTTGATGAACACCATAGGTGAAAAGTCATAACGTGATTGTTTGGATCCTCTCCCACTTTACCGTCAAATTTAGGAATGTCCGAAGGAAGCTTAGCTGGCATAGTAGGCCATTGGGGAGAGTGACAAATAGGATCATTTAAAATACTAGACAAATCTGGAAAATCCAAAGTAGCAAGAAAAGGTAACTGTTGATTCACCTGCGGGTACTGGTGGCTTTGGGGTGGAAGCCCTGTAGGCAAACCAGTAGGACCGTAAGCAGTTTGCACATGATGAGAAGACCCAGGCAGATTCAGTGGCGGTTGTAGAGGATAGTAACTCAAGGAATTGTAACCTTGAGTGGGGACATGAGTTTGAGCATTCGTACCCCAAATAGGATTGGGTATACCTGGATATGGTTGGCCTATAGTAGGGACAGGCAACTTCTACCCCCCAGTCGTTTGAGGAAGATTTTGTATCATCTGATTCCAATATTGGGCCAAAGCAGGAGGTATATTTTGTCCAAAAGGTGGGGTTGGTCCCCCTATCATAGGCGGAGTTCCAATCGGATGTTGTATTCCAATCGAAGGTTGTGTAGTAATGGGAAAGTGTTCGGTAAAAGGAAATGGAATTGTACCACCTTGCCCACCAACGGGAATCTGCAAGTTAGGTGTAACGGACGATATAGTGCCACTAGGATTAGGATTGCCAGAAGGAAATTGAGGGAGTGTCAGAATAAAACCGGGAATAGGGTGCCCAAGAAACGAAGGACCACCAGGAGTACCAGATGGGGTTTGCGGAGGTGTTGGAACATAATAATTCAACAAAGAATTCAAGACATGGTATTCGGGTGGTAATGTCAGAGTGACATCGGGCGTTCGTTGTGTGTTTATAGGAGCAAGACCAGTTGTAGTGAACCCAGTTGGGACACTCGTAGTATTTACGAGATGGGCCATCTCGGCAGGGAGAGTAAAGTGATAAGTGGTAGTCAACGGTACAATCTCTGTCTCAGAAAACACTGGAGGGTTAATTTCAGAGACTACAGGTGAATCAGGACTGAAAAGGGTCCTCCAGAAATCACCTGTAGACCAAAAAGGATCTTGGCCTTCAACACTGGGAAAAGGCCCAACGGGTGATCCAGAAGATACAACGAATTCTCCGGAATAATTCAGTCGTCTAAAAGGGTGTTGAGAATCACTGGGAAGGAGAAAATCCTGTCGAGTATTTGTAATTCGAAAATGTTCTAGAGAATCAGTCTGTTCCACTTGTGGTGTGGTAATGACTGTGGCTTCACTGTTCCCAAGAGATCCCTCAGGTGTAGCTTTAGGCAAGGGTTGAGAACCATCTAGATGCTCTGGAGATAAACCTTGCATTCTATGTGAATGACGTGGAGGAGCTATTGTAAACGAGTGACAAACTTCGCGAAGAAAATCCTATAGTCAACTTCAAGAAACAAACATCACACGCTAGTAAATAAAATCTAGGAAGCAATCACCAAGCAAACAAGACCTTCTAATTTCAAAGCGACTAGTTGGTGATGAAATCCAACGTCGCAACAATGAGACGAGAAGGGGTGGGGCTATGGTGGAAAAGTTACGCTGACGACCTGCTTAACGGAATTACACCCTGGTGTAAGCTCCCACACATAATCGTGGGTATACCCTCCAAGGAGCCCGAGTGAGTTTGGTCAACGTCAATTCCAGGTATCATGAAGACTTTCCCCTCCACAGTCACCTTGAGTAAGAACCTAGAAAGATAGGCCACTAAGGTCACCACCAACAACAATAAAACCTGGGGGAACAGTTGACAGTCCGATCCACATGAAAGAGCAGGGTATCTAGCCCACAATCAAGTCAAAAGGCTTCCACTCATCATTGTGGGTATACCTCCGAGTGATCCCCGTAATACGTGCAATCTCTACACTGATATCAACAAAGCAGGGGGGTAACTTTGCCAATATCAATGCGACCTAGGGATTCCCAGGACAAGATGTTGCAAATGGAATTTAACACTCCCTAACACAAGATGCTATTGTGTGTTTTGTGCTTTTGGAGAGTGTATCTCTCTTCTTACTCCAAAGCGCTAGCCTAGCTAAATGTTGGTGTAATAGAGCCCTAGAAAAGAGTGACTAGATAAATTTTATGATTACGCAATGTTATTAAGAATTGTTGTTTACTCAAAGGAAACAAAGGTGAAACTTATGTTGTATGACTCTGACCCAATAATGCAAGGATGAGAATGAAATATATCACTTTCCGTTCAATGAATCCTATGTATGGGAGAGAGAGAAAAGTTTCCAGATCAACCCTGAACTACAATGAAAAATTTCCTTAAAAATGAAAACACAAACAATCATTCATCAAATGACAATACTCTATGTGTCTTTTTCAAATACTTCAACAATCTCAATAATTTGATTTTCAAAGTTTTCTAAAACGAAAAGAATTTTTTGAAAGAAAAACTTGTGTTCACTTTTCAAAAAGGACCCACACTATGACAGCGAGAGTACAGAAAATCAATAACCAAAATGAACAAGAAATTATAATCACCCAATCAACTCTTTCAATGAAAGAAAAAATAAAGAGCAAACCAAAGTAGTCTTCTCAATTGAAAAATGATCTTTCAAACCAATAAGAAAATGAGAAAAACCAAGTACTCAACTTTCAACCAATCGCTGGTTCTCAACTAATCAAAGACACTCAGATTTTGAAGTCAGAGAGAATGGTTTTGCCAAGAAAAGTCAAGAAACGAAAGTCAAGACACAAAATGACAAGAAAAGCCTTGGAACCCTAAAACTATTCATGCACACAAACAAAGACAAGAAAGATATCAATCAAGGGTCCAAGAAACTCATAAGAGGCAATCAAACTGATCTGGGCAGTTAGAAAGACCAAAACTCAAATTAAAATTTTTGAAAAAATGAGTTCGCAGGCAGGTAGTGTTACACAGTGCGAGAATCATATGATTCTCACAGGTGACCCTTGAGCAGGGTGCGAGAACCTCGCACTGAAACCTAAAGGCAGGGTACGAATCCCACCAATTCTCGCAGGATGAAATGAAGTGAAGTGAGAGAAGTCCTGAACATAGTCAAAATTGTGAAAATTGAAGCAAAATTGACAAAGGCTTCTGGACCCAAAGGGTCTATCAGGATATCCTGAAGACTCAGACATTGATAAGACAGGAGAAAAATGAAACCAGAGCAAATGGCCACAGAAAAACACAAAAATCCACAAATAAAATGGGATTGTTCCCCATCAGAGTCACCAATTTTGTTATTGGATAAATTTGTAAGTGCGAACACAAAACGATCTCCCTAGATCCACCTGGATCTAGAAAAACGCAAGACATAACATTACTCTTTCCCTAGATTTTGGTCATTGAATTAACTAGGAGGCAATAACAAGAAACATACCTTATAATCGCTTCCTATGGTCTTTGTTGCTCCTGCTTCTCTCCAATTCTCTTGTGTAGTCAAGACCAGCACAAAACAAACCAACCAAAGTGAAGAAAGCACAATCTATTCACTTATCAATCTATGTATATGATCAAGGAATTATACAATAAAGTGGAAATAGCTTTATGGGAAAGGGACATATTACTGTATCATATTTATGGAAAGTAAAGATTACAACCTGAGCCTTGATGTCACAAACTTCCTTTCAATGGCCCTTGGCTCTGACACACACACTTTCTCACTTGCATGAAGAAGATCAAAACCCTTATGATATCCTTGCTGGAGTTTCCAAGCTGCTGTAGCTTTAATCCTTCACACAATTCTTTCACTAATTCTCCAATGAATCTTGCTTAACCTTGTTTGCTTAACCTTTTCCATGAGAATTCCCTTAATATATAGGAGAGAATGAATTAGTTACTTCGATAATAATGATCCCAAAATATCAGGGAATCCAATACTAATATAACCATTCTAATGCCATCTCATCCTTCTAGAAGATTCCCTTCTAGAAGCATTGAGAATTCATATTTTTCCTTGCTTTAGAAAGAGTTCGCACCCTAGCAGTTCATTACAGTGCGAAATTCTCTCACCCTGGCTTAAGGAAGCGTGCAAGAATCATGCATTCTCGTAGGAAAATATACTAGCAGCCTGCGAACCTCCTTCAAAAATGATATTTCTGGAAAGAGAAGAAAGTAACTTTTCTCAGGAGAAAGTTCTTATGAAGAGCCTAACTACACCATCATCAATACATCATCATGATGACCAAAATCATGGGTAATCGTTCCCTTTTACTGGGATGATGTGGCTCAACGCTCTTTCAATGCATTGAAACATGCCCTCACAACTGCACCTCTGCTCTAGCCACCTAACTATAACAAAGATTTCTTAGTATATCTGGTTGTAGAAGAGTTAACCATTGACATGGTTTTAGTTCAGGAAGATGACTTGTTCTTAGAATACGTGATCTATTACCTGAGCTGAGGCCTCGTAGGAATGGAACTTAATTATTCTCAAATCAAAAAACTCATGTTGGCAGTAGCTCATGCTGTTCAATGGTTCCATCATTATGTTCCTTTTCGCAAGACCACCGTCATTACTGTCGTGAATCCATTCCAGTACATGTTGACACGATGGGTAATAAGAGGACAAATCAGTAGATGGATAGTCATCCTCCAAGAGTTTGACTTAGACTGCGTCTCAACAAAGTCCAAAATGTCACTGGTCTTCGCAGAACTTGTTTCGAAACTTCTGGTTGAGTTAGGTGATGTTGTGCCTGAAGAATCGCCTATCTAGGGAGATATGTTTTTGATCACATATTCAGATCCATAGTATGGAGATATACTTATCTATCTATAGACTTTGAATTTCCCCACCACTGCTTCTCGCGATGAGCGTCGACGTATATGCCATCAGGCTAAGAATTATCTCATCATCGAAGATACATTATATCAGAGAGGTGTAGACTACATCCTACGCCGATGTCTCACTCATGAGGAAGTAGTTATCGTGCTTAACGATTTCCATGCCAGACCCTGTGGTGGTCATTTGTTTGGGTTGGAAACAACCCAAAAGATTCTACAAGCAGGTTACTTCTTTCCGACACTTATCAAATATTGTATCAAATCGGTCAAGAAGTGCCATCCGTGCCAAATTTTCTCTCGAAAGATGAGGGCACATCCCTATCCCATGTTTCCTGTCATCGCATTTGGTCCCTTCACCAAGTGGGGGATTGATTACACTACCTACAACCCTCCTTCAGCAAGGGGGCACCGCTATATAATCGTAGTTGTAGACTACTTTACAAAGTGGATTGAAACTATGCCAATGTTTAAAGATGATGGAGAGACTGTAGCTCTCTTTTTATTAAACCAGATCATAGCAAGGTTTGGCATCCCGAGGGATATTGTCACTGACCATGGTAGTCACTTTCATAACCAGATGATGACCGAATTAACATCAAATCTTGGGTTACGGCAAGAACATTCATCACCCTACTATTCCCAAGCCAATGGGCATGTGGAAGTTGTAAACAAAACTCTTAAGATTGTTCTACAATGCACTATAAACTCAGCCAACTCAAATTGGCATTTGATGTTATACTCGACATTATGGGCCTACCGGACATCTGTTAAGACTGCAACCAGATTCTCACCTTTTCAACTAGTTTACGAGCTAGAGGAAGTCTTTCCCATCGAATGTCAGATCCCGTCTCTAAATTTGGTAGTACAACTATTTCCAGACACTTCTCCACTCAAAGAACAGTTAGTATACCTAGAAAAACTCAATGAGCAGCGTCGTGATGCAGCCCTAGCCAATGAGGCTCACAAACATAAGGTCAAGTGTCAATATGATAGGTCTGTTCGTCCTTGGATTTTTTCTGAAGGCGACCTTGTCCTAGTCTATGACCAAGATAAGGACCCCCTAGGGGAAGGAAAATTCAAACCCATGTGGTTCATACCTTTCATCATAAAAGAGGTGTTAAAAAAGGGTTCTTATCGTCTGGTTGATTTTGAAGGGAATGCTTTGGTGGAGCCTAGAAATGGGCTCTACCTCAAGAAGTATTACTCATAGGCAGGTCATGTTGGGTAACTTTTTGTAACATATGTATAGTCTCTGTACTATTACTTTTTAGTTTCTTTTAGTGTTATGGACATGTCATTGATATTATCTTTCGTCACTGTGGCATATGTCAAGTGATTTCGAGGTGTTCATTGGGTATGCAGATGGTGCTAGTCGGTACACTCGGAGGCTTGCCTCCGCAGTTTGGGTAATCTTTACACCTCAAGGCCAGTTATTATCTTTCGGAGGTATATGCTTAGGTGACACCACAAATAATGTTGCCGAGTATAGCACAGTTATTGAGTTGCTTCGTGACGCTTTGTCATTGGGTATCTCTCATCTTCGGGTCTATCTCGACGCTCAACTAGTTGTGCCTCAATTAAACATAGTGTACTGGGTTCATGATCCAACTTTACACCGACGATTCCTTAGGGTACGTCTCTTAGAACGAAACTTTGATTATATTACATATTTTCATGTTCCTAGGAGATTAAACCAAGTTACAGATACTCTAGCTAATCAAATTTTATATTGGCATCTTTCACACATATGAAAGAACATTAACATAAGCATGTAAATACATTTTGGCACACATGATCCATAAGACACAAAAGACCAAAAAACCATATATAATATCATAAAGTAACCAGAGTACATGGATGGATGCAAGCGCCTCAAAAATAGGACCAACAACGAGTCACATGGATTATGCCCTCAAAAAATATATACAAGTAGTGCTCCAGGCACATCAAAATGTCTAGCTAAAGTCAGGGCCTGTTGGCCCTGTTATACTAGTCAACAACATTGGCCAAATGCTGAAATGATCGGACCCACATCCGTGGTGCCCCCACTACATGAGGCTGCATGGATGGTGGCAGGTCCTCAATCTCTGCCATTGTGACCGTGCGAGTGAGCGCAGTGAATTTACGCTCAACCCGTCTCAGTACCCTCTCAGCCTCCCCGGCTGGAAGATCTCCTGCTACTGCTGGTCCCCCGATGGCGGAAGGTACGGCCCCTGGCTGAGGATGATGCTTGTTCCTCCCATAGTCAGTGGGTCCCACATCTGCACACAATGAACACATATCCATCAAATAATATGGCATAACAAAAAATGATATATATAACAAAACAACATAAAAATTACATATACAAAAAAAAAACTACAAAGGTGGAGACTTACCCATCTCCCCTTGCACCTCACAAGGAGGTATTGGTATCTCTGAGTCTCTTGAAAAGTCAATCCCGACATAGGGGTAGTCCTTTATAATTGAGATCTATCGTGATAGCCATGCAAAAAAGTCATCATCGAAGGACTCATTGGCCCTTCCACCACCCTGTTGCGATAGTAGTACTGTCCATATACACACAACAGGAAGAGAGGCCTGGCGTCCTCGTACCACTACTAGAGGACTAAAACTCGGAACTCTCTCAAAAAAGAACGAACACAGAATGGTCCTGAACCTGAAGTTCCTATGTGTCCACAAACGATAATCTGTCAACTGCCTCTTCATGCACTCAAGCAAAGTGGTACTCCAATAAAAAACTTGTGCATTTAAGCACTGGACTACACAGTTCATCTGTGTGTGGGATGCCTGATGTAGAGCTGCAGAACCAATAATTGACCCAATAAGAAATACTATCACCTATAGCGATAGGTTAGTGATCTTTCTTATAGGCACCTGCATGCTCACATGGTATGTATTAGCTACATAGTATAGACCTATCAATTCCACTATGTTATGCGGCCCCGTAGGAAAAGTCCAAAAATTGATCGGTTCCCCTCCCCTAGAGAGGCCAATCAAAAAGTAAATTTCCTCGACTGTGGGCACTAGTGACTGCCCCTCTAACATGAATTCCTCTGCATCCGGATGCCAGTAGTCAACCAAGGCATTCAGTATCCTAGGTTGAGCTCACATGAAAGGACATAGAAAAAACTTGAGGAAACCACACTGCATCAATGTAGCCACAACATTGGGGTCTTCCCTGACCAACTCATTCACCTCTTCGTGCTCTCTTTCTCTCCAATGGACATACACCCTGTAAAACAGAAAGGATTAGGAGAGTTAAACCCTTGCTTTTTGTGTCTTTAGCATTCAATAAAGGGGCCCATGCATGCTGTATTGGTGACATTCACGTGTACACGCAGGTAGAGTTTACTCTGCCCAAATGTACACACGGCCTGTCCTGAGACAACCTGCGTGGACCTAGAGCCGACCTTTTAGAGGTCGACGCCCCCCTAGAAAAATGCAACCTAATGCATAAATAAAGACATAAAATGAAAGATAAGGGAGTTTGTACTTACTTGGTCTAGATAGAAGTTCGTTTCGTCCACTGTAGCTCCTGAAATCACCACTTTAATCAAACAGGGTCTTTTGGCTCCACAATCAATTTCCAAATCAACAATGGTGATAATGAGCTGCCAACCTCTATTTATAAACTTTTTGGCCTCTTTTTGTCACTTTTTTGCCCCCCCTTATCAGTTTCTTTATACCGAACGCCATTTAGGATGATTTAGGAGTTGCATAGGAGGGATGTGATTAGGTATCGAGACTGTTTTTTTTTAGTTTTGAGTATTTTTCGACGGTCCATGGAATTTGTTTTTCGACAATCAACTTGAACATATAGGTTAGGTTTCTACCCTGATTTTTGTATCTCGCTGTCTTTTTCCTTCACCATAAGATCATTCCCATCAGGTTGTGACACAGAACCATCATCTCTTCTTTAGAAGTGTCACAACTCGGTGGTAGAGCTTATCGGAACATGAATTCCCTAGGTAGATCCTCATTGCATTATGGTATTCATGTTGCCCTTAAAAACATTGTAGGCTCCAGAGTCCTTGTAGTTTTTCCTTAATATGAGTTTGAGCCTCATTTGCATGATTCTTCTTCACTCTTGACATCACCCTCAGGACTCCCAAACAATAACGGGTCTTCTTTTAAGCCCTTTTCAAACCCTCTAAATATGAAAAGATTGTCGAGCAATCTTGTCGCCTTTCACGCTCGTTAAACTGAAATTTGAAGTCACGTCTGTCCGGTGGTAGTTTACCCCTTTTTTCGATCGGGACGGTCAAGTGTACGAACAAAGGTATACTCTATGGAACTTCATAGAAGAGTACTCTCGGGTATAATTTTATCCCTTTTCATGCCTGAGGGACTAAACTTACAAAGAAGGAACCCCCATAGAGTACATAGTTAATCTCTTTTCAGACTCCCTAAAATTGAAAAGATCACTGAGTGATCTTATTCTTTCACACTCGTTAAACTGGTCCAGAAGAACATTCCTGACGAAGTCCATAGTTAATCTTTTTTCAGACTCCTTAAAAATGAAAAAATGGTAGAGTGATCTTGTCCTTGTCACACTCGTTAAAATGGTTTTGAATAGACATCTTGTCGGTGCTAGTTTACCCCTTTTTCGAACCGACTAAGACTATCTTTGAAAAAAGTACCCTAATGGTGTCTCCCTTTATGTTTTTTTCAGACTCTCTAAATATGAAAAACCACCGAGCCTATCTTCTTTGGGCTCGTTAAACTTACATTGAAGGACGTTACCATTGTGTGTTTTGTTAACTGCATTTGCATATCTTATACGCCATCCTTGTAGCAGTTTGCTTCTGTGTTTTAACACCCTTGGCCTCTGGTGTATTTTTCCCGAGTATCATTATATTAGAACATCAGTCTTGTCCTCGTGCCTTGAACTTGTATGTTTGCAATACCCATTCCTCCATTGTAACGTAACATTCCTTTATTCTTTTTCCCACAATTATTGAAAAAGACAAAAAAAAATCAAATATAGCCCAAAAAGAGGAAGGGAAAAGTATTTTCTTTATTGGCAGAATAATGAGTCGCCCTTGAATAAAGCACATCTGTGCGTTTGTTCATCAAACTATGGGATGTCGTACAACCTTAGGAAGTTGTTCTCTCTATATTGAGTTGTTTCCTCCACCGTTTGGTTATCCTTCCAAACATATGGAGAGTTTGCGTTGCCTCCTGCTTCGTAGACTTATGATTAATGCCATGCTGCCTAGGTCTCATCATTTGTCATGCTATTTTCCAAGGGAAGTTTGTCACCAAGCATGAGTCGGCCCCTCTGCAATTTGTTTCTTGCCCTCATACCTAGCCATCCTGAATGTCCAATCAAGTCCTTGCTTGAAATCAAGGAAGCATTTAGTCTGATCATCAAGATTATCTAGTGCATGATCGATGAGCCGTCATGGAGAAGTCTCTAGCATGTAAATACATTTTGGCACACATTTTTCCATTTAGGGTTATGCCCCCTTATTTTGGATGAAGTGTCTAGCATCACCCTATTTGCTAGTCCGTAAGGGAATATGACGAAGTATGGAGAAGTCTCTAGGGCCCATCAAGTTGTGACATAGAACCATCATCTATTCTTTAGAAGTGTCGCAACTTGGTGGTAGAGCTTATCGAAACATGAATGCCCTACGTAGATCCTGGTTGCATTATGGTATTCATGCTTCCCTTAAAAACACTGTAGGCTCTGGAGTCCTTGTAGTTTTTCATAAATATGAGTTTGAGCCTCATTTGCATGATTCTTCTTCACTCTTGACCTCACCCTCGGGACTCCCAAAAAATAATGGGTCTTCTTTTAAGCCCTTTTCAGATCCTCTAAATATGAAAATATTGTTGAATGATCTTGTGGCCTTTCATGCTCATTAAACTGGAATTTGAAGTCATGTCTGTCTGGCGATAGTTTACCCATTTTTTGGTCTGGATGGTCAACTGTACAAACAAAGGTATACTCTATGGAACTTCATAGAAGAGTACTCTCAGGTATAGTTTTATCCCTTTTTCGGGCCTGAGGGACTATACTTACAAAGAAGGAACCCCCACAGAGTCCATAGTTAAGCTCTTTTTAGACTCCCTAAAATTGTAAAGATCGTCAAGTGACCTTATTCTTTCACACTCGTTAAACTGGTCCAGAAGAACATTCCTGACGAAGTCCAAAGTTAATATTTTTTTAGACTCCTTAAAAATGAAAAAATGGCCGAGTGATCTTGTCCTTGTCACACTCATTAAAATGGTTTTGAATAGACGTCTTGTCGATGCTAGTTTACCCCTTTTTTGAACCAACTAAGACTATCTTTGAAAAAGGTACCCTAATGGAGTCTCCTTCTATGTTTTTTTTAGACTCTCTAAATACGAAAAACCACTAAGCCTACCTTCTCTAGGCTCATTAAACTTACATTGAAGGACGTTACCATTGTGTGTTTTGTTAACCACGTTTTCATATCTTATACGCCAGCCTTGTAACAGTTTGCTTCTGTGTTTTAGCACCCTTGGCCCCTAGAGGATTTTTCCCGAGTATCATTATATTAGAACATCAGTCTTGTCCTCGTGCCTTGAACTTATATGTTTGCAATACTCATTCCTCCAATGTAACGTAACATTCCTTTATTCTTTTTCCCACAATTATTGTAAAAGACAAAAAAAATCAAATATACCCCAAAAAGAGGAAGGGAAAAGTGTTTTCTTTATTGGCATCATAATGAGTCACCCTTGGATAAAGCACATTTGTTCATTTTTTCATCAAACTATGGGATGTTGTATGACCTTAGGAAGCTGTTCTCGCTATATTGAGTTGTGTCCTCCACCGTTTGGTTATCCTTCCAAACATATGGAGAGTTTGCGCACATAGTATGGAGATTTCTCCATCATCTATTATAAACCTAAATTTCACCATACATGATTACCTGGCATCAGGCCATCTCAAAGGCCCACGCGCCCTACTCCATTACTGCATGCGTGTACATGCTAGCTGACCTCAAATATCCCGCGTGGACTGACAAAAGCATGAAAATAGGAAATTTGTCGACGAAACACACAGCTGTGGGTGAGTTAAGTGAAACTCCCAACCATGCATGGATGAGGGTTCGTCCAAATACCTATCTTCTTCTAACCTATAAAATAAGGGATAGGGGGGCCATTTGGAAGAGGAAAAAATATAGCAAAGAAACTCTGCCCATTTTCATATTCCCATTGTCCCAAACCTTTAGCCATCCTTGTGCCAGAAGAGAGACAAAGAAAAGAAGTTGGAGGATAGTTGAAGAGGAGCCCAGTATCAGGTTCGTGGAGCAGTGGCCAGTCTCAACTTTTTGTAAGTTGACTCATTCAAAGTAATAAAGAAAATGCTTTTCCTGTCCCAATTCATGAGTTATTCATAATTTGTTAAGTACATGTTTGAATCTCTAACCTGTTAGTCTATAGGTAAGATGCATGTGTAGTTGTTTCTTGTCTTGTATGTAGGTTCCTTCTTCAACTGTCCTCCAACTTAAAATTCCTTGGTATGGAGAAGTATGTCGAGGGTACATTCGAAAGTCTAGTTCTGAAGTACCCTTTTCCACTATAGGCTCGAGAGTCCTTATAGTTTTTCCTAAATACGAGTTTGAGCCTCATTTGCATGATTCTTCTTCACTCTTGACCTCACCCTTAAGACTCCCAAAAAATAATGGGTCTTCTTTTAATCCCTTTTCAGACCCTCTAAATATGAAAAGATTGTTGAACAATCTTCTAGCCTTTCATGCTCGTTAAACTGAAATTTCCAGTCAAGTCTGTCCGGCGGTAGATTACCCATTTTTTCGGTCCGGATGGTCAACTGTATGAACAAAGGTATACTCTATGGAACTTCATAGAAGAGTACTCTCTGGTATAATTTTATCCCTTTTTCGGGCCTAAGGGACTAAACTTATGAAGAAGGAACCCCCACAGAGTCCATAGTTAAGCTCTTTTCAGACTCCCTAAAATTGAAAAGATCGTTGAGTGACCTTATTCTTTCACACTCATTAAACTAGTCTAGAAGAACATTCCTGACGGAGTCCATAGTTAAGCTTTTTTCAGACTCCTTAAAAATGAAAAAATGGTCGAGTGATCTTGTCCTTGTCACAGTCGTTAAAATGGTTTTGAATAGATGTCTTGTCGATGCTAGTTTACCCCTTTTTCGAACCAAATAAGACTATCTTCGAAAAAGGTGCCCTAATGCAGTCTCCTTTTATGTTTTTTTCAAACTCTCTAAATATGAAAAACCACCGAGCCTACCTTATCTAGGCTCGTTAAACTTACATTGAAGGGAGTTACCATTGTGTGTTTTTTTAACCACGTTTGCATATCTTATATGCCAGCCTTGTAACATTTTGCTTATGCGTTTTAACACCCTTGGCCCCTGGAGGATTTTTCCCGAGTATCATTATATTAGAACATCAGTCCTTTCCTCATGACTTGAACTTGTATGTTTGCAATACTCATTCCTCCATTGTAACGTAACATTCCTTTATTCTTTTTCCCACAATTATTGAGAAATAAAAAAAAAAATCAAATATACCCCAAAAAGAGGAAGGGAAAAGTGTTTTCTTTATTGGCAGCATAATGAGTCGCCCTTGGATAAAGAACATCTGTCCATTTGTTCATCAAACTATGGGATGGCGTATGACCTTAGGAAGTTGTTCTTGCTATATCGAGTTGTGTCCTCCACCATTTGGTTATCCTTCCAAACATATGGAGAGTTTGCGCTGCCTCCTGCTTCGTAGACTTATGATTAATGCCATGCTTCCTAAGTCTCAACATTTGTCGTGCTATTGTTCAAGGGAAGTTTGTCACCAAGCCTGATTCGGCCCCTCTACAATTTGTCTCTTGCCCTCATACCCGACTATCTTGAATGTCCAATCAAATCCTTGTTCAAAATCAAGGAAGCCTTCAGTCTGATCATCAAGATTATCTAGTCCATGACCGACGAGTCGTCGAAGACCTTTGGGTAGTGCAGTCATACACTCATATTACACTCCTACCTGAGTTTTGAATATTTTGAAGTAGTTGCTTGAGCTCTGAAGATCTCACCTCTAACCATCAGGCCGTATCAACTTCTAGAAGATGGATACTCTATATGTATATCTTTTTGATTTCAAGATGTAGCTCCATTGTGTATTGTTCGTGGCTACTCTTTATATAGTTATATGACATGGATATATAGTGTATTTGATTGGTAGCCATGATTATATTTTACCCCGAGCATGGGTATGCCTGCCTCGGTGAAACATTTTTTATTTTGCAGATGGCGCCTCTCGGTTCCTGATCCTTGGGCTCAATCGTTCAGCACATCAGTAAAGATTGGTAATGTATTTCGGCCATCAGATGCTCTTCTGACCTCACACATTAGGGGGAATCTGTTATAACCCTAAATTGTACCATACATGCTTACCTGGCATCAGGCCATCTTAGATCCCTTCTTTGCCAAAGCACTGTTGAACAACTCCTTAAAAATCCTCTTTTATAAAGGCCCAAGCGCCCTACTCCATTACTGCATGCGTGTACACGCTAGATGACCTCAAACAACTCGCGTGGACCAACAAAAGCGTGAAAAAAGGAAAGTTGTCGACGGAACACACAACTCTGGGTGAGTTAATTGAAACTCCCGACCATGCATGGCCGAGGGTTCACCCAAATACCTAGCTTCTTCTAACCTATAAAAGAAGGGCTAGGGGTCCCATTTGGAAGAGGAAAAAATATAGCAAAGAAACTCTGCCCATTTGCATATTCCCATTGTACCAACCCTTTAGCCATCCTTGTGCCAGAAGAGAGACAAAGAAAAGAAGTTGGAGGACAGTTGAAGAGGAGCTCAGGATCAGGGTTCTGAGGAAATCTCCTTGTTTGTGAGGGAAATATCCTTACATACTAAAAAATAGGGTTATGCTTTGCATGCATATATGACCAAGAAAAAATCTACTTTCTACCTTTTTCCCCAGACTTAAATCCTATTTCTTTTCAGTAAAACATGGCTAGATCAACCTACCTCTTTCCAGGCGTTTGATGTCGATCCATTGTCATGCTTGACCACTCATTCACAGTTCTCCTTTCCAACACTGATCTGCATACAAGACAAGAAACAACTACACATGCATCTTACCTATAGACTAACATGTTAGAGATTCAAACATGTACTTAACAAATTATGAATAACTCATGAATTGGGATGGGAAAAGCATTTCTTTATTACTTTGAATGAGTCAACTTACAAAATGCTGATATCGACCACCGCTCCGCAAACCTGATCCTGGGCTCCTCTTCAACTGTCCTCCAACTTCTTTGCTTTGTCTCTCTTCTGGAACAAGGATGGATAAAGGGTTGGGAAAATGGGAATATGCAAATGGGCATAGTTTCTTTGCTATATTTTTTCCTCTTCCAAATGGGACCCCTAGCCCTTCTTTTATAGGTTAGAAGAAGATAGGTATTTGGATGAACCCTCGGTCATGCATGGCCGAGAGTTTTAGTTAACTCACCCAGAGCTGTGTGTTCCATCGACAACTTTCCTTTTTTCATGCTTTTGTCGGTCCACGTGGGTTGTTTGAGGTTAGCTAGCATGTACACGCATTCTAATAGTGTACACACATGCGTGGGCCTTTATAAAAGAGGAATTTTAAAGAGTTTCTCAGCAGTTCTTTGGCAAAGAAGGGATCTGAGATGGCCTGATGCCAGGTAAGCATGTATCTTACAATTTAGGGTTATAATAGATGCCCCCTAATGTGTGAGGTCAGAAGAGCATCTGATGGCCGAAATACATTACCAATCTTTATTGATGTGATGAACGATTGAGCCCAAGGATCAGGAACTGGGAGGCTCCATCTGCAAAATAACAAATGTCTCACCGAGGCAGGAATACCCATGGTCCGGATAAAATACAATCATGACTACCAATCAAATACACTATAGATCCATGTCATATAACTATATAAAGAGTAGCTGTGAACAATACACAATGGAGCTACATATCGAAATAAAAAAGATATACATAAGGAGTATCTATCTTCTAGAAGTTGATATGGCCTGATGGTTGGAGATGAGATCTTTAGAGCTCAAGCAACTACTTCAAAATCTTCAAAACTTGGGCAGGAGTGTAATATGAGTGTACGACTGCACTACCCAGAGGTCTTCGATGGCTCATCGGTCATGATCTAGATAACCTTGATGATCAGACTGAAGGCTTCCTTGATTTTGAACAAGGACTTGATTAGAAATTCAGGATGGTCGGGTATGAGGGCAAGAGACAAATTGCAGAGGGGACGACTCAGGCTTAGTGACAAACTTCCCTTGGACAATAGAATGAAAAATGACGAGACTTAGGTAGCATGGAATTAATCATAAGTCTATGAAGCAGGAGGCAGCGTAAACTCTCCATATGTTTGGAAGGATAACCAAACGGTGGAGGACACAACTTGATATAGCGAGAACAAATTCCTAAGGTCGTATGAAATCCCATAGTTTGATGAACAAATAGATAGATGTGATTTATCCAAGGGTGACTCATTATGCTTCCAATAAAGTAAACACTTTTCCCTTCCTCTTTTTGGGGTATATTTGTTTTTTTTTGTCTTTTTCAATAATTGTGGGAAAACGAATAAAGGAATCTTACATTACAACGGAGGAATGAGTATTGCAAACATACAAGTTCAAGGCACAAGGACAAGAATGATGTTCTAATAGAATGATACTCGGGAAAAATCCTCCAGGGTCCAAGGGTGTTAAAACACAGAAGAAAACTGTTACAAGGCTGGCGTATAAGATATGCAAATGTGGTTAACAAAGCACACCATGGTAACTTCCTTCAATGTAAGTTTAATGAGCCCAGAGAAGGTAGGCTCAATGGTTTTTCATATTTAGAGAGTCTGAAAAAAACATAAAAGGAGACTCCACTAGGGTACCTTTTTCGAAGATAGTCTTAGTCGATTCGAAAAAGGGGTAAACTCGCACCGACAAGACGTCTATTCAAAACCATTTTAACGAGTGTGACAAGGACAAGATCACTCGACCATTTTTTCATTTTTAAGGATTCTGAAAAAATCTTAACTATGGACTTCGTCAGGAATGTTCTTCTGGACCAGTTTAACGAGTGTGAAAAAATAAGGTTACTCGGTGATCTTTTCAATTTTAGGGAGTCTTAAAACAACATAACTATGGAATCTATGGGGGTTCCTTCTTCGTAAGTTTAGTCCCTCAGGCATGAAAAGGGATAAAATTATACCTGCGAGTACTCTTCTATGAAGTTCCATAGAGTATACCTTTGTTTGTATAGTTGACCGTCCCGATCGAAAAAAGAGGTAAACTACCACCAGACAGATGTGACTTCAAATTTCAGTTTAACGAGCGTGAAAGGCCACAAGATCGCTTGGCAATCTTTTCATATTTAGAGGGTCTGAAAAGGGCTTAAAAGAAGACCCGTTATTTTTTGGGAGTCCTGAGGGTGAGGTCAAGAGTGAAGAAGAATCATGCAAATGAGGCTCAAACTCGTATTCAGGAAAAACTACAAGGACTCCGGAGCCTACAATGTTTTTAAGGGAAGCATGAATACCATAATGCAATGAGAATCTACCTAAAGCATTCATGTTCCGGTAAGCTCTACCACCAAGTTGTGATACTTCTAAAGCAAAGATGATGGTTATGTGTCACAACCTTATGGGAACGATCTTATGGTGAAGGAAAAAGACATCGAGATACAAAAATCAGGGTAGAAACCTAACCTATATGTTCAAGTTGATCATCGAAAAAGAAATTCCACGGACCATCGAAAAATACTCAAAACTAAAAAAAATAGTCCCGATACCTAATCAAATCCCTCCTATGCAACTCCTGAATCATCCTAAATGGATTTCGGTATAAAGAAACTGATAAGGGAGGCCAAAAAAGTGACAAAAAGAGGCCAAAAATTCTATAAATAGAGGCTGGCAGCTCATTATCACCATTGTTGATTTGGAAATTGATTGTGGAGCCAAAATACCCCCTTTGATTAAAGTGGTGATTTCAGGAGCTACAGTGGACAAAACGAACTTCTATCTAGACCAAGTAAGTACAAACTCCCTTATCTTTCATTTTATGTCTTTATTTATGCATTAGGTTGCATTTGTTTACAGGGGCGTTGATCTCTAAAAGGTCAGCCCTAGGTCCACGCGGGTTGTCTCAGGACAAGCCACGTGTACATTCAGGAAGATTAAACTCTACCCACATGTACACATGACTGTCGCCAATACAACATGCGTGGGCCCCCTTATTGAATGCTAAAGACACAAAAAGCAAGGGTTTAACTCTCCTAAACCTTTTTGTTTTACAGGGTGTATGTCCATTGAAGAGAAAGAGAGCACGAAGAGGTGAATGAGTTGGTCAGGGAAGACCCCAATGCTCTGGCTACATTGGTGCAGTGTGGTTTACTCAAGTTTTTTCTATGTCCTTTCATGTGGGCTCAACCTAGGCTACTGAATGACTTGGTTGACTACTTGCATCCGGATGCAGAGGCAATAGGGTTATGAGGAAATGAACCCTATTGGTCCTAGCAAATATGGTTATGAGGAAATCTCCTTGTGGCCCATCTGGTTTTGATGTACCCTCTTCAACTATCCTCCAACTTCTTTGCTTTGTCTCTCTTCTGGCACAAGGATGGCTAAAGGGTTGGGACAATGGGAATATGCAAATGGGCAGTGTTTCTTTGCTATATTTTTTCCTCTTCAAGGGTTTATCTATACAACACACATCGACCAACGAAACTACTACTTTGGCTATTCCCCCTTCCCAAACATCGTAGGTACACACAAAGTAATCGACTAACCCAAAGGCCACCCAACAGCCTGAAGGAAATAAAAAACAATGAAAGAAGGGAAAGGGGGATAAAAAACCTACCGATAATGCTGGCATGGACAACACTGAAAAATAGAAGGCGAGGTATCCATGCAACTTGTGTGCAAAAGACCACCCGACCCATCTATGTCCTAGACTTGCAGAAGCCCAAAAATTTGTCACACAGGAACAAGAAGCCGTGTTGACCAGTCCATTTCAACATAGGCAAAATCTAACTCAAGCCTCTGTAAGCACAAAAGGGGGCAGCCAAGAACCATGTCTGCCTCCGAACAACCCCGCATCCACAAATGTATATATGGTTAGGGGTGATGCTTTTATATCGACTAGAGTGCACAACTACAGTAAACCAAGTGCTTATGAGAAGGGTAAAGAAGCTGAACTCCCATATCTTCCTCTACATATTGAGAATTCGTTGGGTGAAACAATGACACACATTCCCAAAGGTGCATTTAAAAAAGCTTCTCATAACCCATATGCAAGGGCCGCCCATAACTACTCTGTGGTGGAGGATTTATCACAAACCCCTTGTGCGATGTCCTCTTTGGAGGTCCTCCAAAGATGCCCTTACCAAGGGAAATCCTTGTTAACTGCTTTAGGATCTACCGAGACTTGTAATCAAGGTACAATCATGTTGAATACAAACGGATTAAAACCTCATCTACCTTACCACGTAGCATTTCAGATAATAGTGTATTATCCCATGAAAAATTTTACTCGGAATATATTCTGCATGGTGGTTGATGAGGGCGCCTCGACATGCGTTCTGTCGTTGGCATGTTGGAAGCTCGTTGACCAACTCATTTTTGCTCCGTCACCTACTCTCCTCACCACTTTCAATGGTCGTTCGTTTCAACCACATGGTATCGTTCCTTCTTTCCCTGTGCAGTTAGGAGGGAAGACCGTGTGTGTCGAAGTAGAGGTAGTCAATGCTCCCCTTGACTATAACCTCTTGTTAGGAAGGAGTTGGACTTATACCATGCAATATGTGGTTGCTATAGTTTTCCAGGTCTTATTGTTTCCACACGAGGGTCGGATAGTGACCATCGATCAATTGTCCTTCTCTAGACCTAACCCTGTTTTGGGGGAATCCACGGTCCCAATGATTGATAATCCTCAACCAGGTGTTGTCAATGTAGGGGTTGGTTTGTGCCCATATTTGATGGGTACCTTCGATTACCCGCCCCCTCAAGGTGATATCCAGTTTATATCCAATCACCATAAGGTGAAGATTTTTCAAGTTTCGTCATTCTGCATGACTTACTTCAACGATCCATGGACACTTCCTTCTCCATCAACCATGATGGATGAGACATGACACTTGGGCATGCCTATGCCCTTATCCGCAGCTGAAGTAGCGTACTCCTTGGTCCAACAAACTTTAGCCCACACTGATCCAACTCTTGCACAAGAGTTAGATCCACTTCTAGAGCCTGTTTGGGCTCAGGGTTTTCCCGCTCACACTGATTCATTGGACTTAGTATTTCCCTCTGATGAAGCAATAATTGAAGCAATGACTAGTCCGGATAAACCATGGGAATATCTTCATCAAAGATCATACTTCCTCCCAGAGTTAAGATGAATTGAAGTGGGAGAATTCACCGTGCCCATGACAGGAGAGCGGTCTTGTCCTATTAATCCCTTAGCTGCACACGAGGTTTATGCTGAGGGTAATATGGAAACTATCATTGAAACCTTACCGATCAATATCTCCTGAAACCTTGGCGTCATGGAGAATGTCTTCGTCTAAGCAGATTTCTCCCTCGAAGAGATTCAAATCTACACAGATCTTTTCAAAGAATTCCGCGACGTTTTTACCTGGTCTTACGAGGAAATTCCAGGCATTGATCCAAGAATAGTTGAACATGAAATCAAAATGTATCCTGATGCCAAGCCAGTTTAGTAGAATTTGCATCTAGTTAATCCTAAGAAATCAGCAACCATTAAGGTTGAGGTTGAGAAATTGCTAAAAGCAGGGTTTATATATCCTATCCATTTGACCCAATGGGTGTCAAACCCCGTGCCATTCAATAAAAAACAAGACACGATTTGTGTATGTACCGACTTCCATGATTTGAATAAGGCATGTCCCAAAGACAATTTTCCTACACCATTCATTGACCAGATCATTGATGAATGTGGGGGATGCGAAGCCTTTTCTTTCGTGGATGGTTTTTCGGGATATAATCAAATCCAAATGAAACCTGAAGACCAACACAAAATGACATTCATCTTGCCATGGGTACATTCACATATCGTAAAATTCCTTTTGGTCTCAAAAATGCTGGTGCCACATTTCAGTGGGCCATGTCTTTTTCTTTCCATGATATCAAGCATATAGTCGAGGCCTATATAGATGATTTAGCATCATGATCTTGCAAGAGAACGGATCATCCCACACACCTCTGACTTATATTCGAACGTTGTTGCTACTTTCAGATTCGCTTGAATCCGAACAAGTGCAACTTCTGCATAATGTCGGGACGATTGTTAGGTTTCAAAGTATTAACAATAGGGATCATGGTTGATGCTCTCAAGGTTGAGGTAATAATTCAGTTGCCCCCCCAACGTACAATCCTTAAACTTCAGAGTCTACAAGGCAAGGAAAACCTTTTACGATGCTTCATTTCCAGCTATGTCAAAATCACCAAGGGATTTATGTGCTTTTTGAAGAAAGACATTCCCTTTTACTGGGACGATCCGACTCAATGCTCTTTCGACACATTGAAACATGCCCTCACAACTGCACCTCTACTCTGGCCACCTAACTAAAAAAAATATTTTTTATTATATCTGGCTACAGCAGAGTCAACCATTGGCATGGTTTTAGTTCAGGAAGATGACTTGTTTTCAGAATATGTGATCTATTACCTGAGTCGAGGCCTCATAGGACCAGAACTTAATTATTCTCACATCGAAAAACTCACGTTGGAAACAGTTCATGCTGTTCAATGGTTCCGTCATTATGTTATTTTTCGCAAGACCATCGTCATTGCTGTCATGAATCCATTCTAGTACAAGTTGACACGACAGGTAATAGGCAGAAAAATTAGTAGATGGATCATCATCCTCCAAGAGTTTGACATAGACTTCGTCTTAGCAAAGTCCAAAAAGTCACTGGTCTTCGCAGAAATCATTTCGGAACTTCTGGTTGAGTTAGGTGACGTCGTGCCTGAAGAATTTCCTATCCGAGGAGATATGTTTTTGATCACATCTTCAGATCCCTAGTATGGATATATACTTATCTATCTCCATACTTTTAAGTGCCCCACCACTGCTTCTTGTGATGAGCGTTGACGTATACGCCATCAGGCTAAGAATTATCTCATCATTGAAGATACATTGTATCGGAGAGGTGTAGACTACATCCTACGCCGATGTCTCACTCATGAGAATGTATGGAGAAGTCTCTATGGTATACCTCCAAAAAGAATATGCTATGTAGGTTGCCCGACGGATTGCTGATGCGATCCACTGAGTGAAGGGGACGAAGGAGGGATATTACCTCCTCCATAAGGGAAAGCATTAAAAGGAGAAGATGTGCCCCCTATGTGACCTTGCAAAGGAGCGCTAGAGCTCCCTGCCTCCAGACCTAAAGTCTGTAAAGTGGAGTAGGAAAGTACATGACTTGTACCTGAACTAGGCATCCTGTATGAGAACGAAGGGCCTGTTGCACTTGGTGTGAAAGGGGTTATGGTCATCGCCAAAGATGGGATCGGACCACTGTGTGATATAGAAGCGGTTGAGACGATGGTGGCTCAGACCGATGACAGTGGGTTAGGAGGTGAAAACTCTCCTGTGGTGACAATCATAGTGGGAATTGAAGAATTACCAGAAGGAGTAAAAACATTTGTTTCCATTGTTGTGTGCAACACTGTCTGGCGCTCATAAAAATGAACTGGTACGAAGAAAGGTGCGAAGAACTCAGTGGTTGGGGTTTCAACCGGGCCAAAATTGTTTGTTTCAAGGTCCAAAACGGTCGATTCCTCTGGATGTTGGTCAGGCACAATTTCTTGTAACCCGGTCCCTTCAAAAGACCCTTCTTGGTCTAGCTTTCGCCTTAATGGTGGCGGGGGTGGCTCCAGTGTAACCGGTGGCAGGCCAAGAAGCCTTTGTGACCAGTGGAGCTTGTGATCCTCCACTGTGTGAGAAGATCAAAGAGACTCTAAGGTAGTCTAAATGTTCAAAACTAACACACACTAAAAAAATTCCCTAGAAGATAAGACAGGTAAACACTAAATTAATTAGAAGAACAATTACAACAACCAACACTAGAGAAACTTACCGATGCAAGTGAAACTCAAACATGGAAGCACCCTCTGGGTATAATCTACAAAGAATGGCCTGATCTCTATCCTAGGTACTGCGGTATACCCCCGTAGTCACCTTTGTATGTCCCTAAAATAGATAGGCAACTAGGTTGTCAGCGCGCAAATAGTCACCAGGTGGGTACAGTCGAAAGTCGGCTAGACCACAATGAGAAGGGTATCGAGCCCGAAACCTGTCAAGGGTATCGAAAGAAAGTGGTCCGGAAGGAAACTGAGGAACTTGAATGGATTCAAGACCCATGAATCCCCATGGAAAATGCAATCAACGAAATCCCAAAACAAGCCCTCTATATGTGTTCTCCACTACGATTGGTCCAACTTTGGAGGGGTTATCTCTGCTACCTTTCCACACGTGACCTCATTTTCATCCCCTGTGTTAGAGGGGTGTCCCAGATAAATTTCACGATACTGGACTTAGACACTCCCTAACTCAGACTCGAATGTTTGATTTTAAAAGGCCTTGAAGAGTTTCCTCTCCAACCTAATCCAAGGCCCTAATCCTGAACTAGTTGGTGAACCCTACAAACATAAAAGTATAGTGAGTTTTAAATTTAGAGTTTATTTTATGGATTTGTATTATGTCAAGGGGTATGAAAGTGAAACTGATGATGTGTAAAAGACGAAAGAAAAAATGAATAAAAAAGCTGGAAACAAAAACTTTTACTTAATGAAACATTTCAACAACTTTTCAAAATACTTTTTTTTTTAATTTTCTAAGATTTTGGACAGTAAACTCAAAAGAAATTTCACTTGACTAAAAGATACTTATGATCTAAGTAAACTGCAAAAACTTATAAAATAAATGACTTTTTCTTGGCTAATAATGTAGAAACACACTATTCAACCAAACAAAAAAATGAAAAGAATTTTTTTTTTTTTTTTTAAATGCTTGATAAAGCAAAAAGGAAAAATACCAACAAGAAGTAATGGGTAGTTCAAAGGCCAGTAGCCACCACATCTCTTCTCAGAGATAAGCTACCAACTCCCTAGCTAGTTTATTTCCATTTTGTCTGTAAGCATTTTTCAGTCATTTGTTATTAATGAAATGAAGTCTTATTTCTGCTGCATCTCTGCGTTTATGTGTATTTCTATATTTCATTGTGTTCCTACATAAATCCAGATCATGGAAGTTCTACACGCATTTGGTGACATTCTTACCAAGATAAATACCAATTGTGTGATAAATTTACATGATGTATTGTTATCTACGTGCTTATTTTTATGGGTTATCATATATGCGGTGATAACTGTGTTTATTTTTATGGGTATTTCCTGTATATGTTGCATCTATATGTTTACTGTTATTTCAGTGGGAATCCATGCATTTACAGATGTATTTGGCTATTTACGTTTTATATATAGGTTTTTGCAAGAGTTATGTGTTTATATATATATTAATTGCATGTAGTTCGGAAAATTTATGTGGCATAGCTCAGTTGGATATTGGGTATGTTACAATATGTTCTGCATAGAGAAGGAAAGAGTTCTCTGGTGTAGCATGGCCCATAATGGGTGGTCAGGGATGTTACAACCTGTCTATACAACCGATATCTTTGGTGGAATTGACTATGCTTGTTTTTTTGTCCCAGGGTATCTAGTATGTCCCATTCTTCCTGTCCCTCCTGCATAGGGATGTTGTCCTTCTTCTGTGTTGAGCCATTAATAGTATTTGTGCAGTCCTTTTGTTGTGTGACCGTCATGGGGATAGGGTTATTCTTTGTTGTTTCACTCCTCCTTTTTGGATTATTACTCTGTGATGCACTCCTTGTATTATGATTTGGGGTAATTTTCATTTGAGGTGAACTTGCATATGTTGGTTGTTTGTCCTTGGATGCATTCTTATCCTTTGTTGTCTTGACCAGAATCTTACATTCTTCTTACCAGTCTTTCATCACCCACTCAAATTATTGTACTATGGCACAATACCTCATTTATAGCCACTCCTTTCCTAGGTCCCTTTTCACCTGAATCCACATATTATGTTACAAGGATTTAAATTTAGTTGTCATTTTGTACCACTCCACCACCTATGGTGGGATCCTCCAGGTCTCTGCCACCTTTTCCTAGACTTCTTTAAGGTATGTATTGAAGATTCTAGTATTTTCCTATTTTCCTTTTTCAACAGTGGTGTGCCATAATTATTTGTACTGCGTTGCATGGCACCTTCCAATTCTCTGAAGAAACATGGTGTATTTGGGGTTCTTCCAACCCATTAATGCAATTAAAATAATAAGCCATGAGTAGTGGTTTTTTTTCCCAAAGTCATGTGTGTCCTTACAATCATCTAAAAATAAATTTAGTAAATATGGGTTCCAACTTAATATAGTTCCCTTCATGCACTGTTTGACCACTGTTATAATGCCTACTAGCACTTTCTCCTTGCGACTCTTTCTGAGTAGTTTGCAGGCCACTAGTTTTGTGGCTAGCCTTGTTGTTGGTTCACTAATCTTGTTGATGATGACCCCCATGGATCCTCTTTATGTACCACAGGTATTTTTTATCTCTTCTTCCAAGGCCTTCTCCTTGATCTTTTTTCCAAGGTACTACATAGGTGTCTCACCATTGGTGGTAAAACCTGTTATCTCTGCTATCAAATAAACATTGATGGATACTTGTGTATCCAACCAAAAAATACCTCCATGCATGACTTCCAATGACTTACTGACACATTTATTTACTTCTCTGCCCCTTCCAAACTACGGGATATCCAACAAGTTCATGATGAATGTGTTGTATAACCCTTGTATCCACTTCTTGGGTTCCATTTTGGGAACACCCTTCGCATTGACCCCTATAATTTCTAGTTGTACCTATTGCACGAACTTTAGGAACTTATTTGTATCCCTAACATCATGGTCTAAATAACGTAGTCTATTTATGCATCCAAGTAAGTCTGCAAAATATATTACCCATGCTAGTATGCGCAGTAACGTAATGGTTACCTATGGCTTCTTGCACGAGGATCTATGCACCTATTGTTTACCTTTCCTCTTTATTGGTGCACTGGAAGGCCCTATTTTCTAATGTGTGTACTCTTCTTCTTGTTCCTCTCTTCCAGACTCCTGCTACATTGTAACTTCCTCAACTAGTATTTGTTCCTCCTATGTTTTTTCTATGCTAGGTTGAGCCCTTGGCTTGTCAGAATTAGTCCTTTCCTTGTTTTTTGCTTCAATGGGATGAACTGCTTATTGTGTCGGGTTTATCTCTACTATTGTTCTTGGTGGATCAACTTGCATATGTTGTTGTTTCTCTTCAACCAATGTAGGGATTTATAATTCTGGGGAAGGAATGGCATTGACATCCACCACTCCCTCTGTTTGTGTAGGGTTTTCGGTCTCCACAACCATCTCCGATGGTGTCCTATTATTGTTCCAGGTTCTTCTTGACATATGGCTCAATGCTACGACTTTGGGTGGTTCCATCGTGTTGCAATAACAATGGGTTTGCAACTAAATTTTCATTGTCTTTCTGCTAAATCATCGGTATGCTCCTCACTTCTCGCTACATATATTTGTGTTCACTCAAATTCACAATGAGGCTTGTCGAACCCTAATTTTTCTTCTAAATTGTTGTCATAAATGCTTCAAAAATTTCTGAGCACGCTTCATTAACTTCCATAATTGTTCCAAAGATTACTATGCACACTTCATAAATATGTGTTTCACACCTCATTTTTTCGATGATCGTTTTTTCATTTTTTGACTTTTTTGTTTTTCTAGAGCGTTGTAAATTTCCATTGTGTTACATATCTGGCGGACTGGTATTTCCTTATTCTATAGTTTTCTTGTGCACAATATCTTCATTTCTCATCACACTGACTTTCTATCTGATGCACACCGTCATCCTTAATTGGTTGTCTAGCACTTATTATTCTAACTACTTCTGGATTTTTCTTCATTTTTCTACTTTTCTCTTCCTTTTTCTTATTTTTTCTCCTACTATTTACAATATGTAAAAGTCTACTTTCTACACTACAACTACTGATGGTTAGTGGGTCAACTGTCCTTATACATTTTCAGTCAACTACCATTCACCAGTCCTTGAACTTCCTTTCCTGCTAAATATTGCAACTGTACAACATCTCCATCTGCGATAGACTTTATATGATATGGGCCTATCCAATGCATTCTAAGATGCTATGGGGAAAATCCCCCTAATTTGGTTCTAGTGACTGGGCATATCCTTGACACTCAAAAAGATAGAAAAGGTTCTATTCTACCCCAAACCACACACAACCTTACGATAATTAAGGGAAGAGAAATAAGATAAAAACATGTACCTTAAGTCCTTATGACTAATGTCGATCCCTTCTGACTACTTTCCTTTCCAAGACTACAAGCCTCCTCCCAAACATGACCTGAAACAATGCTATAGAACAATCTAGGACAACATATGCTTAATTATCAAGATTGTCTAAAGAGTTAGTTACTCATGAAAATATGCATAAACACAAACACATAGACATAAGATCTAGGACAATAATGTTTCTCTTTTATTAAAAAAAAATTGGAGGCTACAACTTGAACTTTGATGGCGTCGCTCCATGAACCTCAGTTAGGTTCCTCTACTATGTCTCCAAGTGCACTATTCCCATTATAACATTCACCACCAACATCCCAATACAAGGTTAAATAGATGGATGGTATAAGGAATATGGATGGAAGGGAATGTTGAGGATAAAACTCAAAGAAAAATGTAGAAGGCTTGGGGAACAAGGGAGAAAATTTGGATGAGTTCTTTTGCCTCTATTATGATATCCCGAAATGACCCCCCTAGGGCCCTATTTATATGAGAAAATGATGATTAATTTGTTGCCAGAAAATATACATGAGGTAATATGATTGCAAAACCTAAGATACCCGTAAACTCCACTGGAAAACACAGATTTTATATTTTTTGTCACTTTTTAGAGTACACGTGTGTTTTTTGTTATGCATCAAGTGTATGTACATGGGATTTTAGGTATGCAACTAGTGCATGTACATGCTCTGCATATGCAACAAGGTGCTTACACCAATTTTTTTTTTTTTTTTTGAGAAGAAGTCCATCAAAATGGGTTGGTAGATGTATGAATGAGTGGGCCAACATCAAGGATGCACAAAAGTGGAATTTTGAGCTATAACGTAAGCTTCCCTCTATGCTACAAATATTTACTATCATAAAGGAGAACCAAATCTTCTTCCTTAAAATTCTTCTTCTTAATATGTATTTCATTCCATTCTTTATCCTTTGCTTTCTGTACCTCTTTATGGAAACCTACTATGATTTTGTCCTCTTCTAATTCCATCAAATGAGCCAATATTTCATTTGTTCTGCCTCTTTATGTCTTATATTTAATTGTTGCAATGCCCTAACTTGGTATCAAATAATCTAAGGTAACTACTGCCTCTTGTCCACACACTAATATAAAGGGTGTGTTCCCGATTAGCTTCTTGCGGGTAGTTCTATAAGCCCAAAGTATTACTGGTACCTTCAAATCCTAATCATCTCTGTTCACATTACATATCTTTGTCAAGGCATTCTCCAAAATCTTGTTGAAGGCTTCAATTGTTCCATTTTCTTGAGGGTGATAAGGAGTTCTCTTTTGGTGATGTATCTTAAACTCTTAAAGCATTTATTTGATTGTAATTTTAATAAAGTGAGTCTCCTGATCACTCATCAATATTCTTGGACATCCAAACCTTGTCACTACATGTTCAAATAAAAAGTGTGTTATTGTTGTTATAATATAGAATATGGTGTGCTCATTTTACCATTGACGATACCCTCGTCACCCAACCACAGGTCGAAGCCTCCCTCCGAGCACCTTAACCTTGACTGAGAATTCCTCCGGAAGCAAACCCTAGCTAGATAGCCAAACAAAGAGTAGCGCATCACAAAAGCTGATCAGATAGTCCCAAACCCTAGCCAAGAGACATTCAAGCCAAAAATGAGAACTTTCTACTGCTGCAGCTGCACCATCTCTTCCTCCAAACCTGCGCACCAAACTGCAACTGCAGTGCGCACCAACTGGGAAACTGCAATTCTGAGATGCTGCAAATGAGAACTGGCATCCTGTATTTATAGTAATCCTGCCAGTTTTGCTGGGGTCGACTTCTCCTTCTAGGTATGTGTCTGTTCCATATATATTTATTATTTCTGGTTGATTTCTTCTCTTGGAGGCTAATATTCTAATATAAATTATCTTCTTGAGCCGACAAGGTTTCTAGGGTTATTAGCCAACTCATTAGGGTTTCTCTTGCTTCCCGGAGTCTTCTATTCTCATCAGGTTCACACATGGGGGTAAATACCTCCCACAACTACCATAATATTAACACTCCCTCCTAGCTAGAG
>JZKD02S1772298.1:817600-828613 GCA_000966675.3 Picea glauca
CTGACTGAAGGGGTGTGGGCCCATAACCTGTTAGAATATAGAAGATGGTGTGCTTGTTTTACCATTGATGATACCCTCGTCACCCAACCACAGGTCGAAGCCTCCCTCCGAGCACTTTAACCCTGACTGAGAATTCCTCCGGAAGCAAACCCTAGCTAGATAGACAAACAAAGAGTAGCACATCACAAAAGCTGATCAGATAGTCCCAAACCCTAGCCAAGAGACATTCAAGACAAAACTGAGAACTTGCTGCTGATGCAGCTGGACCAGCTCTTCCTCCAAACCTACGCACCAAACTACAACTGTAGTGCATACCAACTGGGAAACTGCAATTCTGAGATGCTGCAAATGAGAACTAGCGACCTGTATTTATAGTAATCCTGCCAGTTTTGTTGGGGCCGACTTCTCCTTCTGGGTATGTGTATGTTCAATATATTATTATTATTTCTGGCCAACTTCTTCTCTTGGAGGCTAATAGCCTAATATAAATTATCTTCTTGAGCTGACAAGGCTTCTAGGGTTATTAGCCAACTCATTAGGGTTTCTCTTGCTTCCCGGAGTCTTTTATTCTTGTCAGGTTCACACATGGGGGTAAATACCTCCCGCAGCTACCATAATATTAACAGTTGTCTCTGTGCTACAACCTTTTACAAGTGTTGATTCAACCCATTTGGTCAATTATTATGTTGTTGTAATAATATATTTCGCTCATGATCTTCTAGATGGTGGATTAATTGTACCTACAAAGTCTACTGCCCATTTATCAAACACTTGTAAATTTACTTGAGGTCTTAGTGGCATCTCATCCCTCCTGGATGGTTTCCCAACTCTTTGATAGACATCACACTCTTGACAATGTTCCTTTGAATCCTTATGAATTGTTGGACATAATAATCATGCATGCAATACCTTATGCGCGGTATCTTTTCCTATGTAGTTTCCTCCATAAATCCCTTCATGTTCCTCTACTAAGATGATATGCCTTTCATGTTCAATAAAAAATATCTTTAAGATGATATCTGCTCCAAGTTTATATAAATGACCTGCAATCAATTGATAGTATGCAACTATGAGCACCAAATTTTTCTTCTGCACACTAGTAAATTATCTTGGTGCAAATATTGTACTAAAAAAGTCAATAATGTCAGCAAAACACTCATCAACTATCTATACTAAAAACAATTGTTCATCTGGAAAGTTATTTTCCAAGTTATTGGGTTCTTCTCTATTAGTTATCCTAGATAAGTGATATGGTCCTACATTCAATATTCCAGACTTCACCACAACTTCAAAATCAAATTATTGGAACAAAAGTAGCCATCTGCATATCCTTCCCCCCAACAATGGCTTATTGACTAAGTATCTCAGTTATGAATGATCTATGAAAATCTTGAAATGTTTCCCTAACAAATAATGTTTTTATTTATGCAAACCATAAACCATAACTAATCCTTCCCTTTTTTAAGTGTTATAGTTCTATTTTGAATTTGATAACTTTATTCTTGTAAATTGAATAAGGTAATCTATATCACCTTGTTTTGGTTGGGTCAATACTTCTCCTAATGATATTTCAGATTTATCCACATGCACATGAAGTTCTTTATCCCAATTTGGAAATACTAAAATCAACGCAATAACCATATTTTCCTTCAAAATATCCAATCTCTCTTGGCATTCATCATTCCACTGATACTTATTGTCCTTCTTCAACAAATTCTCCATTTCCGTAGTAATCTATGCATATCCTCTTAGGAACTTCCTGTAGTATCTTGTATGTCCCAATGTGGTCTTCAACTGGCGCACTCACTTTGGTGGTGGTAAGTTAACTATGATAACTATTTTGGAAGGATAGACCAGTAGACCCTATTTACACACCACATGTCCTAAAAAAATACCAAAATATGCGTTGAAAATACACTTCTTGATATTTAATGATGTCTAACACTGTATGCATTTATACAACATTATCCTTAGTACTTCAACATGATCCTTCAAAAAACTGAACATTGTCCAATCATCCAAGTAAACATCAAAAAACTTATGAATGAAGTCCTTAAAAGTTGCTACTACTACCCTTGAAAAACTTGTTGGTGAATTATTCAATCCAAATGGCATAACTGTATACTGAAATGATCCCCACTATGTAGAAAATGTATTCTTGTGTCTATATTCTAGTGCAATCCTTATCTGATGATATCCCGAGAATCCATTTGTAAAAGAATACGCTTCTTGACCTCCTACATTCTCTAAGACTTCATTTGTAAATGGGGTAGGAAAAGGATCATGTAGGAAACATCATTCAATTTTATCAAATATACACAATTCCTAATCCCTTCTTACTTCTTTTCCTACACCACCATAGGGTTGATCCATTCTTATTCTTCCATAGGTTCTATAATACTAGCTTCTATCATTTTGTCAATTTTTGTCTTCACTTTTTATTTTTATATTGGGCTCAATCTGCAATGTCTCTATCTGATAGGTATTGGTTATGTCTTCAAAGGGATATTCATATCTCCTATATCTCTTCCTAATCCCTCCATCTCTGAGAATGTTACTGGGAATAAGTCATTGTATTCACACAATACTTTTGTTATCCTTTCTACCGTCTGATTATCCAAATAATCTCCAATACTTTCCATCTTTTTGTTTTATGCAGTTCCAATGTTTACCTTCTTGATCTCTAATGGTGCAGCATAATCTTTTGAATCTAGATTGGGACCTTCTACTTCCCTTTCACTTTCCACTTCTGGTATATGTATATTGTGTGGGCTATCTTCTGTTGGATCTTCTTCTTCTGTGACATAATAATAGGGTAATAGTTGTATGACAATATTCTTATGTTGGTTTTGATATGCTGGGACTATTTGAAAGTCTGGTTCTTCAAAAATTTTGTTTCTTACCACCTTCAACATTATATCTATTTATGGAATTTCATGTTCAAAGAAAAATGTAACTACAAAATTATATTGTATTTCTTCCCAGTTCATAGTTTCTCTACATTGTTCCTATTTTGTGTACCATTTCTTTGGATTTCCTTCTAGTGTCTGAATAAAGTGGTGTGGACATTCTTCTAGCGGTACTAATATCCATTGAACCTTGCACCTATCTACATGTTCGTGAGGTTTTCCAAATCCCTCATATTTATCCTCAAATATATACTCTTGCTCTACGCTGAATATGATGCGCAATAACCTTTTAAACTGAAACTAATTGTTGATCTTCTCTCTGTGTGTAATCCACCATATTGCACGTGTATATTTCAAAGAAATATCTAGTACTAGTAATCTCTAAATTTCTACTACTTCTAGTTCAAATTTCATCAAAAAGTCTTCTAAGTCATTCATACCATAAAAATTAGGAGGTTCTCTTACCTCTATACAAATCCATCTCAGCGTGCACATCACTCTGACACATATTCTAATGGATAAGTCATGTATTCATTACTTCTAGTTTTCCAGTCCTATGTCAGAGTCTGGCGCACAAGAACTAATACTCCTCCAACTGAGCATGCCATCTGTAGTTGGGTTGATATAATTATTTTCTCACATGGTAGTTATGCATAACTGATTTACATCTTCTGTAAGAATATTGTCTGTCGGAGGTTACACATGCCTTCCTCCTTCTGAGGGATCTAATGGCACAATAAATCTATAGTCCCTTGATTCAAAGAGCATTCTTTCTTTCCTTCAAGTTAATAATGGTCTGGTTATCAAAATCCTAATCCAACCCTAATAATGCTAGATATGGCGAAGTATTATCTACTATGCCAATTACTTCAAAGTCTTCCATAATGTGCATGCCATCTAGATCTTTTGGAATCCCATTCAACCTACCAATTGGCACCACTTTGTGTTGATTTTCCAACTTCAAATGAATAGGTGAATACCCAAGTTGAGGTTCTCCCATAGCTTCCCATGTCTTCTTTGGAAGAACGTTGACTTCAGATCCAAAGTCTATTATGATGTCCCCAATATTGAAATCTTCTATGTTGGCATTCAATCTGAATTCCTTACTTGGTCTTCCTTTCTTATGGACATGATTTACTCTTTTTACCCCTTCTTCCCGAGAATTACACTTTTCTAACAAATTATGTAGTACTTGTATGGAATTTTTATCATTCAACAATTTTACACATGAACCCAAAAAGTTTCTTAAGTTACTTACTTGCTCTAAAGGATGATCTTTGTTGGTTTGATCTAATAATGGAGGAATTTCATACACTAATATCTCATCTACTGGATTCGTTCCTGAAGTAGACGCAATATTTTCTTTCAAAATCTCTTGTTGAGATTCTTGGAATATCTCTTTTTCTTTGCGTGCATCAAACTTCTGGTCAGGAACTGTATTCTTCCTAAACCACTGGTACTAGTCCCGATCCTTCTTGGCTACATATTCTCCTATATTATCTCCACCTATAGTAACTATGTTGATCTTATTACCATCTTCTTCTCTGTTTTCCACAACAGTCCATTGCACATTTTGATTCTTTTGGTTCTTCTTGTCCTGTATTTTTATCAAAAGTGTTGGACAATATTTTGTTTCATGGTATTTTGCACAACAGTAAATACATGACGTAGGTGGTTGTGGGAATTCTCTTGCATAATGTACTGGTTTCTGATAGTTATGAAAAACAACTGGTCCTTGACCTCCTCCAAAGCCTCTTCCTCCACAACCTCCTCCTTCGAAGCCTCCTCAATTTCCTTTATTATCTCTGTGCAATGTATTATACTGATTTCCTTGGTTATACTGTGGTTGCACATTATTGTACTATAGTGGTGTTGTGCACTGTTGTGGTGGTGCTCCAAAACACTGCGCATTGTTATAATTTGGTTGTGCTTGAAATTGTTGCACGATATTATATTGTGGTTGTTGCACATTGTTATACTGTGACTATTACACATGTTTTCCTATTACATGCCCAGCCTACACCCTATATGTATATGCAACCCTTTCTTTTATCATGTCCAAGGTTATACAATCCTTTTCTTAGTGTCCAACTTACTTATAAAATTTATAAAATGTACTCTTCTATACTATCTAATACTTCTGCATCAGGGGGAAATGATAGGGATCATGCCCATGTGTTTTACAAATCTCACACCATGGCCCTCCTGAAGATAAAGGGTTTGGCATACCCACTCCAATATAATGCATAAATAATGGAAACGCATTCTCATGATGGCCTTGTGTCATGCACATTGTACGCCTGCAATGTACCCATCCATTCTTAGCCTGGCTATGCTAATATGTAATGCACCCATCCACCCATAGGATGGACCCACTACTCCAAAAACCCTATTTTGAACTGATTTATGATTATAATAAATTTTAATCCGAAAATCAAGCGTGAAAGACTCACATGCATTAGTCAAATTCCATGCTACAAGATACAAGAAATAAAAACAACGTGCCTTGCAAAAAAAAAAAAAAACAAGCATGCACATTATAAATACATATCTCAAACATAATTAAATACAAATCAGAATATAAATTATACAGAAAACACATAGATCACTTATATTTTCAAGAAAACATTCATGAACTGGTTGCAGACCAAGGACATTCCTCCCAACCATAGACACTACTATTATTTTACTCTCTATTGAGTACATTTTTATGCTTCCTTTTTACTCTATAAACTATACTTTTGCCTCCAAAACCATCCATTTTGCCTCCATTTCATTCCATATTTTCCATAAAATAGTTTATGCAAGGTACATTTATCATTCTTTAGCTTAAGAATTGAGTTTTCTAATTTTTGGCATTAAAATTGAAAATTTATCAGAAATTACAGGATTTGACTAAATCCTGTAATTTCTCCTAGGTTCGTGTACTTGTAGGACAACTGGGCGAAATATGAGACTTGGGCTATGATCCTTGATGTATAATGATGGATTATTATCTATCATATTTGAGATCTGAGCCTTCCAAGTGTTTGGTCAACGCTGGTCAAACGGGGCCACTTCAACAGAAAATACCCTGTTTTAGCCTAAAATCATGGACAGTTTTAGATTTTCTTGGGATTTGTTCATATTTTATGGATCTGAAGGGGGTATTTGACCTTCCTAGCATATTTTATGGATTTTATCATGATATTTAGGAGATTTATTAGCATTATTAGTTTCAAAACTCTTGTATAAATACTCTAAGGCATAGACTAGTATGACACCCTTGGATGTGAATGAAGAAACTTTGGAATTTGCAATCTTGAGATCAATTATGTGTTTTTTTCTTGATAATTTTTATGATATGATGATGTGAATGTTGCTGGAAGCTCCTTCTTAGCTGAGACAACTCAAGTGTACAAGTGAAGCATTGGAGGGCCCCCTTTGCCAAACTAGTACACTCTTTCTTTATATTATTTTCAAGTCTTTGATACATGTTTTAGATCAGATCTTGCTGTAGATGAGTTTTATTCATATCTTTGTTGTATTTAGATTAATTCCATAGTCAAGTAATATGCTTAATGTTTCAAAGCCTTACTCATGTTGTGAATGATTTCTTGAATAAGAATTCAATGTGTGGTTTGCTTTCGAGCATTAGGATAATCATGAATTCTTTTTGAGTTATTTACGCTTTCAGTACTTTTGATTTAACAAGAATTGGTGATAATTTCTAATGAATGAAAGAATACAATGAATGCATCTCTTGAATAAGACTTTTGTCTTTTTAGCATTGATAAGCCTTTGAACTAGTTCGAGTATCTTTTTGAATGCTTATTGTTAATACTCTTTAGGAAAACATTTTCTGATCACTGTCATGAGATCTATGAATAGGACTTCTGAACAAAAGCTTAGCATCTATTCCATATTCATCTCTTAGAATAGGTTTTGGTTTATTACCATTATAGAATAAAAGTTATCTCTAAATCCATACATTTTGGATGTACCTCTAAGTTTTACAAACATCGGATTAGAAATCATTTGCACTCTAATTTACATCAGTATATTGGAGCCTAACATTTTGGCGTCGTTTCCGGGGAGGTACATTTGGAGATAGGATTAGAAAACTCATAGGCAGATTTAAAAAAAAAACATAAAAAATAAAAATAAAAAAACACAGAATATAATTAATTTTAAGTTATGTTTCTTTGTGTCTAAACTTAGGGATGATAAAGACAGATTTTTGAAAAAAAAACCCCCAAAAACTAATCAACCATCTGTAGGAGCAAGAACATCTACAACTAAAAATTACGAATCTACCACACCAACTGCTGGAAAAATCACTTTGGAAGAATTAGAAGAAAAACAACGTTCAGGACAAAGGTTAACTCTCATAGAAAGACAAGTTCTATTGTCTCATGAGGTAAAGAAGAAACAAACACAATCAGAAAAATCTTCTGTAGGAAAGAAAAAAGAAAGGAAAACTATTTTCAAACAAATAGGACAACCTCTTTTTCCAACAAAAATATCTGACTGTACAACAGAAAACGTTTTTGCAATGTCAGAAATTGATAGACAAGAAAGGGAGAGAATGGAAAGGGAATTATAAAGGAAAATAAATGAAGAAAGAGGAAGGAAAGAATGAGAGGATAGAGAATCACATCGAGAAGAGACACGAGGAGGAGGAAATGATGAAGAGGAGGAAGAAGAACATACTACATTTGCATTTCCTATAGTTGATACCCCAAATCTTTTAGGAGATGACATAAAAATGAAGAATATTCCTCCCTCTATTCTTCCAAATTTCTTTGGTTTGTCTACTGAAGACCCTAATGATTTCATGTTTGAATTTTACATTGTTTTTCGAACATATGGATATACCAATGATGCTCAAAAACTTCGTTTATTTCCTACAAATTTGAAAGGATATGCATTAAAATGGTTCATGGGGTTGGGAGAAGAAACCATAGTATACTGGGATGACATGAAAAATAAATTTCTTGCTAAATATCAGCCCTATTGTAAGTTCAAAGACTCTAGAGAAGATATCTTTAAAATGTCTCAAAGTGAATATGAAAGCTTAGAGGAATATCTAGAAAAATTTCTCTATAATATGCACAAATCTAAGCAATCTAATCTTCCTTTGGATGTCATCCGTACTATCTTTTTGAAGGGGATTTCAGATGAAAATTTGGATGCTCTTAATTTAAGGGGGGCAGGGTATATTTATCACCTACCTTTCCCAAAAATTGTTGAATTATGTAAGAAATACTCAAGGGGAAAAGCTAAAAGAGGACGAGGACAAAGAGATACTATGACAAAGGAAACTAAATCAATTTCAAATGGTGTTACTAAATCAGAATTAGGGAATCTATTTGAGAACTTTAAAACTGATATCATGAACACATTTGGTTCACAAATTGACACATTGAAAGCTAAAAAGAAGAAAGAGGAACAAGATAAATTATTATCCATGTTTTGTCCTAAATGTAGAAAAAAACCTGCATTGAGAGATTGTCCTTTAGACAAAATTCAGGTCTATGGATTATGTACAGATAACCATGCCACTGATGATTGTCCAAAATTGAAAGAATTGCAAGCTATTCACATAGAAGAAGGACAAGGAATGGAATCTCTTTATTACTTAGCACCAAGAAAGCCTTGACATCCACGTTTCACAGGCATGTCTCAAAATTTTGCTCCTCAATTATCTCAACAGTTTCCTCAGAATTTCCAAAATCCTATTCAAAATTCATGGAATTCACCCATGCCTTGAAAAACTTGGCCTCCTCAGCAGAACCAAAACCAACTTCCTCAAGGTTGGCCAGGGTATTCTCAAGGAAATCAGCCATACCAACGACCATACCAACAACCATATCAACATCCATACCAATAGCCATACCAACAGCCATATCAACAGCCATATCAATAGCCATACCAACCTTTTCCTTATCAACAATTCCAACAAAATAAACCATAAAATTCATATTCTCAATTATCACAACCTGCACCACAACTAACCCAACCACAACAACTCCAGCTACCATCTAACCAGCCTCCACCTAGACCAACTCAACTACCATCCCAACCAATCTCAAATCCTAATAATAAAGTGGAAAAACCCATGTATAACACTGATGAAGGACCATCATACTCAATCCTTCCTCTTCAAAATATCCACTTAAGGTCTGGGAAAGTCTTACCAAAGGATTCTCCTGTTATCATAGAATAACAAATTGAAAAAGAGGAGATTCCTAGCACAGAAAAGCTACCAATAGCCAATCAAATCCAGAAGAGTAAAACATTAAATACCCAAACACCTCCTTTTCTAGAAAGGTTGGTTAAAGAGAAATGACCAATCTCTCTTCCTGAGTTTGATGTCTTAGATGAATTAAAAAATGTCTGTGTGAAAATTCCTTTATTGCAAGCTATCAAGGATATCCCAATCTATACAAAAGCAATTAAGGAATTATGCTCAAATAAAATTATAAAAATAAGGAAAGATCCACCAACAATTCGTGTAATTGGAAATCTAGGAGGCCTAATGTCAAATACCATTTCAATTGAAAAATATGTTGACCTGGGAATTCCAATGGTAACAATAACAATCAACAATTTTTCAATCTCTAAAACATTAATTGACTTAGGAGAAGCTATCAATGTGATGACATTAGAGACAATGAGATATTTGAATCTGCAAAATCTTCGACCAACCACTACGGTCCTAGAATTAGTTGATAGATCTAAAGTAGTTCCTGAAGGTATACTTGAAGATATCACAATTTCTTTGGATTCTTGGGAGTATCTAGTTGAGTTCCAAGTCCTTCAACCAAAATATAATCTAGGAGGCCATCCATTGGTCCTTGTAAGACCTTGGTTGGCCACCACTGATGCTTTCATCAGTTGTAGAACAGGGAATATGATTATCTCACATGGAACTGAAAGGAAACAGATCACACTTTATCCTCCTACTTAAAAAACTGCTGTAATAGATCAATTACCTTGGCTTGATGAAACAAAGCAACAACAGGAAGAAGTAATTCAACCTATCTTAAGTAATAATAAAGCCTTTGATTTTAGGGAGGAAAATAATGAAGATCTATCAGACTATTTCATTTCTGAACTAGATATCTCTGAAGAATTAAGAGACACACAATACATTGCTGCAGATGAGATCTTAGGATAGACCTTTCAAGAAAATTTCATAATTCATTCTTTAGAGTCATCATTTAATAACATTTTTCTAGTTATCTCCATGGAAAATACTCAAAGCAAGATAATTGAAATTATTCATGGGAAATATTTGAATATTGGCACAAAATTTGAACCATCTCAGGAAGAACAATTGATTGTACTATTGAAGAAATATCATAAAGCATTTGCTTAGGAATATACTGATATACAGGGGATTCATCCTTAAATATGCACTCATCATATCTACACAGATGATAACATAAGATTCTTAGACAACCACAACGAAGAATGAATCCAATATTGAAAGAGGTAGTCAAAGAAGAATTACAAAAATTATTACAGGTAGGATTCATCTACCCTATCTGTGACAGTCAATGGGTTTCTCCATTAGTTGTTGTACCTAAGAAAAATGGGAAATGGAGAATTTGTGTAGACTATAGATAATTGAACAAAGCAACACTTAGAGATCATTTTCCATTACCATTCATAGATCAAGTCTTAGATTCACTAGCTGGGAAAAAATATTTTTCCTTCCTAGATGGATTTAGTGACTATAACCAAATCAATATAGCATTAGAGGAATAGGACAAAACTACTTTTACATGCCCTTGGGGTACCTATTCTTATAAGGTATTACCTTTTGGTTTATGTAATGCTCCAACTACTTTTCAAAGAGCAGTCCTGGCCATTTTTGTTGATTTAGTACATGAATGTGTAGAGGTATATATGGATGATTTCTCTGTGCATGGTGATTCTTTTGATAAATCCTTGAAAAATTTGGAAAATGTCCTAATAAGATGCATAGAAACAAATTTGTCTCTTAGCAATGAAAAATGTTTTATGATGTTAACTGAAGGAATAGTATTGGGTCATCATATTTCATCATCAGGAATTACAGTGGATCCTGCAAAAATACAAATCATTGTAAATCTAC
>JZKD02S1772298.1:829914-871127 GCA_000966675.3 Picea glauca
GAGAAAAAACAAAAGGGAGTTTAGTTGTGAAAATCCAGGAAACTGGCACAATATAAACTCGAATTTTCATTGGAAAACCAAGCAAATTGGCCAATCAAAATTCTCCAAAAACATAATGGTCTTACCTTCTAGTTTCATTTACAGTTTACAGTTGTACCTAACAGTTTTTGAAATTTTTATGTCAAAGATTTGAGGACAAGTCAATAAATAAGGCTGAGGGGGATAAGGTATAAATTTCTGAAGATTCTTTGAAGACCTTTCAATCCTTCTATAGATAGCAACATTCATTTCATAAGAGTATCAACTTCATTCAGCAGAGGGACCTAAGAAAAGTTTCAACTTCGTTTAGCAGAGGGACCTGAGAAGAATACTAAGCAAGAGGAAATTTATCAAAATTGAAGACTTACAACAACATTCTAGCTAGCTTCAATCAGACAAACACAATGAGCAAACAAGTTAGTATACAGTTTCCTTTTTAATGCTTTAAAAATTTGGAAAATTCTTCATAAGCTAAAGCAATGATAAATATCCTATCTTTCCCTTCCCCTACATCATCTTTTCATCACTCCATTTTCATATACCCTCAAAAGCATAAAAAATGGTACTCAAAGGAACCAATTTTGGTTTCCAAGGGAGTTGTAAGGAAAGGATCAGGTTTCAAATTCAAACACATTGTTTTTGAGATGCAAATGCTCTGTTTTATGAAGACATAAGTTGCATACACACATAATGAATTGTTGTTTGCATAAATGAAAGGTTGTTTTCATACACATTAGGAAAAGGGGTCATAAGAAGAAGGTTTTAAGAATGAAAAAGGGGATGGTTACTCAAGGAAACAAATTAATGGAGTTATAAGTCAAATAAACACATTTTCTTAGAAAAAAACCATTTCTTATGATGATTACAAGGAAGAGGGAAAGTACAAAGGTACAAATAAAACAACACCTTCAGCTATGATCGTTGTACAAATGCATTTTTTAAAACAATGATAAAAACCCTTGTCTAAGTTTCCTCCACAACGATTTTTCTCCCTTCCTAAAAAGTGTTGCAGCTTAAACTCTTTTCATGTGCTATGTCTCACTTGGACGCTCCCCAAACTCGAACTACCGAAGCACTCTTGTTTATACTTACCTCCATTCAAACGCATGCTCTGTTTCAAACACTCCAGCGTCATACGAAATCCAAAATCCCCCTAATTTGGTTCCTTCCTTTGCTTACCCAGCCCGAAATTTTTGTTAGACAGTTGAAAATCAAATTGTATGTTGACAATTTCACTATCAACATATAATATTCTCGCCCTGTAGAAAAATGTGGCAGTTGGAAGGGAATGCCTGGAGAGTAAAGGAAAAGAGAACGTGATCAAGAAGGAGTCATCCAGTGAAAGGTAAGTCGAACTCAACAATTGTTAAAACTAAATGCAAAATTTGACTTCCTAAGATGTGTATTGAGAACATAAACAATTCACTGAACATAAGTCGATTTTGAAAGCTGGGTTTCGATGCAAGAAGGCATAGAAGTTATGAACAAATTACAGGTATGCCCTGTTCATTAAATTTGTAAAACAGAGAACAGTTCGGGGATAAAAAATTGATAAAAATTTCTTTGTATTAACATAAATCTTAGACAGAGGAAGAAATTATAGAATTGGGCAAACTTTGTAAGACTTGGAAGATTGTGAAACTTTTGAACAAGTATAGACCTTCTCTTCAACAATGATTTTTTTTTCTTTCTCTTAAAAATTGAAAGAATGGTGTCTAGATATGAACTAGAAAAATTTGATCCATCGGCAATTCATAAGGACTGTATACAAATTCTTGAGCAAAAACAGTGGATAGCTTTCTTTGAGAAATTTGATGCATTTTGTGAGGAAGTTGCTTTAGAATTTGCTCATTCATTTGATGGGGAAAGGGCTACTATTGGAAACCTTACTATTATAATCTCTAAAGATATTATTGCACATGTCACTGAACTTCCTCAAATAGGAGAAAGATATTTCAAAATTAAGCATTTTAAAGATAAATCATGGGCATCTTTTATTTCCAGATCTAGGGTGGCAGCAGTCAATTGGAAGAAGGGAATACCAAGGAGTTGGTTGATTCATCCTTGGGATGAATTAGCCTATCTCATACAAAAGTTTATAACTTGTGAAGGAAGATTTAACATTATCTACCTCTATCACATCAAGCTGCTACAACATTTAAAAGGTGACTGCGAAATTAACATTGCCCATTTTCTACTGCAAAGCCTTTCTAAGATGGCTAAGGCCATCCAAAAACAAGGGAGGAATACATAAACGAGTCTATATCATTGCGGCTTCATTAAAATGATCATCATATATGAACTATAGAAGAAAAACTTGACTTGGCAACAGTTTATCATTGGAAATGGTTTTGAAACAGTACAAGAGGAAGAAAAAGAGGAATAAATCTTGGTTGTGACCGATGATGAGGAAGAAATACAGAACCCTAAGGAAACAAGCTCAAAACATCCTATGGGGAGGAGAAGAACAAGAAGCATGGCGAAAAGAGAGAAAGAATTTGAGGAAAAGACAATATTTTTACCACATATGAAAGAAAATCAAGGAAACACCAACAAGTTCAAAAAGGACAAATACAAAAAAGTGATGATGAAGCACAACAAGCACAGTATGCACATATTCAGACTCTGGAGGCACAATCATTGGAAAATGATGATTTTGAAGGACAAGAAACTTCCACATATGAGAAAATGAGAGAAGATGTGGAACACTTAATTAAAGATATGAAAGAAGAAACTCAAACTCCACATACAGTAGAACAAATATAAGAAGTGGTTGGTGGGTCCACATCAGAACTTGATAAGAAAAACAAGAAAATAAAGAAAATGAAGAGAAAAATCAAGGAAATTGAAGTCCTGGAAAGATACATAAAAATAGAGAATGAAATGTTAAGGAATCAAAGCCATAAAACACAGGAGGAGAATGAAACGTTGAAGAAAAATAATAAGAATCTTCAAAAGAAAAACAAATTAATCTCCAAACAGGCCTATAAATGGTTTCAACAGAAGAAGGCATATAAAGAAAAATATCAAAGAATGAAAGCTCTTCATATAACTCAGGTTAATGTGGAGACATTATTGTAGGTAGTAGAGGTGGCAGAATATCATTGATAGAGGTTCAAGAACATTTTGTTTTTGTGCATGAGGACATGCAAAGTCTTCCTCTTGGGGGAGATGTTGAGTACATTTTTATGCTTCCTTTTTACTCTATAAACTATACTTTTGCCTCCAAAACCATCCATTTTTCCTCCATTTCATTCCATGTTTTCCATAAAAACAGCTTATGTAAGGTACATTTATCATTATTTAGCTTAAGAATTGAGTTTTCGAATTTTTGGCATTAAAATTGAAAATTTATCAGAAATTATAGGATTTGACTAAATCCTGTAATTGCTGCTAGATTCATGTACTTACAGGATAGCTGGGTGAAATCTGAGACTTGGGTCGTGATCCTTTATGTACAAGGATGGATGATTATCTATTATCTTCGAGATTTGAGCCTTCCAGGTGTCTGGTCAACACTGGTCAAACAGGGCCACTTCAACAGAAAATACCCTATTTTAGCCTAAAATCATGGACAATTTTAGATTTTCTTGGGATTTGTTCATATTTTATGGATCTGAAGGGGGTATTCGACCTTCCTAGCATATTTTATGGATCTAGTCATGATATTTAGGAGATTTATTAGCATTATTAGTTTCAAAACTCTTGTATAAATACTCTAAGGCATATACTAGTATGACACCCTAAAATGTGAATGAAGAAACTTTGGAATTTGCAATCTTGAGATCAGTTCTGTGTTTTTTTTTTTATAATGTTTATGATATGATGATGTGAATGTTTTTGGAAGCTCCTTCTTAGCTGAGACAACTCAAGTGTACAAGTGAAGCATTGGAGGGCCCCCTTTGCCAAACTAGTACACTCTTCCTTTATATTCTTTTCAAGCCTTTAATACATGTTTTAGATAAGATCTTGTTGTAGATGAGTTTTATTCATATCTTTGTTGTAGTTAGATGAATTCCATAGTCAAGTAATATGCTTAATGTTTCAAAGCCTTACTCATGTTGTGAATGATTTCTTGAATACGAATTCAATGTGTGGTTTGCTTTCAAGCATTAGGATAATCATGAATACTTTTTGAGTTATTTACGCTTTCAGTACTTTTGATTTAACAAGAATTGGTGATAATTGCTAATGAATGAAAGAATACAACGAATGCATCTCTTGAATAAGAGTTTTGTCTTTTTAGCATTGATAAGCCTTTCAACTAGTTCGAGTATCTTTTTGAATGCTTACTGTTAATACTCTTTAGGAAAATATTTGTTGATTACTGTCATGAGATCTATGAATAGGACTTCCAAACAAAAGCTTAACATCTCTTCCATATTCATCTCTTAGAATAGGTTTTGGTTTATTCCCATTAAAGAATACAAGTTATCTCTAAATGCATACATTTTGGATGTACCTCTAAGTTTTACAAACACCGGATTGACAATCATTTGCACTCTAATCTACATCAGTAGATTGGAGCCTAACACTCTCAACAACAAGTCACCCCCAAGCCAGGGCTATGAATCCATGAGGACGAGTCCTAGGCAAATCTAAAACACACAACAATTGGCTAACTAGCTCTCAGGTTTCCAAACCACACAACAAATCCAAATTTCCAGCTCTCTTATCCCCTCAACCTGCACAACCCAAAGAAATGAACACCTCTCTCTTCCATGCAGTCCCTCGGGTTGTTCCACTTCTCTCTAGGGCTCCATTTCTACTTGTCAAGAAATCTCCCTACTGGAAACTCTAAGGATTCTCAGTTGTTGACCGTTCTTTTAGAAATACCATAAATATCATGCACACAGGTATCCATTCCCTTCTAGAACAATCAATATTTTATTACATCCATCTATCAATGGCTCTCCTCTTCTAGCCATTCATTTCCACGATCATACCAAGAGCACACAAATTATCAAGACCAAGGCACCAAAAAAATGAAAGAGTGAGAAGGGTGTAACTGTGAATGAATAAGAACAAGTAAACCCAGAACAATGAGTGAGTGAGTGAAGAAGAAGAAGAATAACAACCCCCAAAACATCTCCCAAGGGATGTTTACATAATTACAAGAACCAAGAACCACATGTCCTCCCCATGAAGCTGATGGAACCAATTTTCTCCATAAAATCAATTACGGGTAAATAAAATATAATAAAAGGACTTATCCCCTTAAGCCCCTCTCTTGTGGAGTCATAGACCCCTATCCTTGTTTTCCTTGTTCATCTTGCAACCAATGGTGTATTTTATTAATGTATATAGATGTATTACATTTCCTAGGCACATTGGCCCCTTTTCAACTTTACTGGCTCAACAACCTAAGTCACAATTACATAATACATTATGGTTCATAAGGGTTAAAATTGGGGTGTTACATCCCCACACGTTATTTTGGCACTATCCTCAATGAACAACACCATTGCAATATTATTAACATTACAAATATATCCCCTCTAGCTTTAATACACACAGACAATCCAACCAACTCTTATATAAATAAGCACTCTGGCCTAAAATTAAACATGTATACATAGGCATTCCGACCCAAAACATGTATAATGATCTTCATAATTTATATTTCTGGAAGTAGCTCTAACCAAAAATATTCCCTTCCCTCTCAGCCTGCAAAAACCAAATATATGAACCCCTTTCTCTTCCATGTAGTCCCTTAGGTTTTTCCACTTCTCTCCAGGGCTCCAGTGCACTCGGCTAAGAAGTTTCAAAGTTGTGACTTCAAGAACTCTAGCTGAAACAAGTGCACTAGAATTTCTTCATTCCATGCCTTCATCATTGAGCTCAATTTCCTTATGGTGTTATTTTCTGTGATCTTCCAACTTCAATAGAAAACATCTCATATGTATTATAAAAATATAGTCATCATGAGATATCATTATAACGAATTCAATCGTCAATGTCAAACATGTTTTATATAGGAAAAAAAAGTTTTGAAGCATGAGCTTCCAACTCATAATTCGTTTGGCTCTTGCAGATGCAAACATCAATATTTATTATAGCTTACAATAATTCCATACCCAATACCATCATCCAAACCAATTTTTAGCATAATCATGTTACAATTTGTAACTAATAATTTCTCAAATATGTTTTATATAGGAAAATAAAATTTCTAGGCATGAATTTTCTTCTCATCATATTTGGCTCTTTTAGCAACAATAATTTGTCTTATGTATGGGATTGCATCCTTTCCACATCCAATACCACCCTCCCTACAATTTCCTCAACCTTTCATTCAACCACACAAACTGTTAACATAACATAACTATTTGTAATTAATAATTTTTGAAATTTATTTTCTATAAGAAAAATAAAATTCCCAGACATAAATTTTATGCTCATAATGTTTTCCTTTTTCTATTGTAGATATAATTCTTCCTTTTGTCTTACATCCCTGCCATATTCAAGACCACCCTACCTGTAGTTTTCCTCAACCTTCACTCATCCAAACAAGTTTTCAGTATCATGCATATGTATATTTTCATGGAAACAATTACAAAAACTCACAAAGTGATATCAAAATTGTTTACAACAACAATTCAATCAGTCCCATTCATCCAACTATTACTGGAATGAACCCATCATTCTTTACACATGTATTATCAACCAACATTTTGTTTCTTCTATCCGACAATATTTCTATAACATTGTTCCCTTGAAAAAGCTTTTCCATAATTCATCATTACATAACTAGTCTCACCTGCAACTTCCTTGTTGTATTATCTAACAAATCCTGAAGTGTTTTCAACTTCATGAGTTAACAACACTCATATCATTTCAGTTGTTATCATAATCATTTCTATTTTATATAATATATACATGAATTCATCAAAATACATTCAATAATTCCTATAAAACTACTTGTAATATTTTCAATAGTGCCAAAATGTGATCTCAGAATTGTAACAACAAAAATCCAATCACCTACAACTAGTACTCATATTAAATATCATACAACTATCCATCATTTTTTATTTTCAGCACCACATTCTTTTAATAATGCAACAATTAATTACTAAAGAAAATAAGAATTGATGTGCCAATACCCATGGCCTCAACTACACAATGAATCCATGCATTGACTACATAAACCACATAACTATGTCATGTATTCCACCACTATGAGTTGAAAGGTTTGAGCACTGCCTCAACACATCATCCACACAATTCCTATTGTTTGTCTGACTATTTGGATACCTTCCTTTTCAACCCAAACATAACACCAAGGATATAATTCTTAAGTTCTCTTCAATGTCGACAAAGAGGTTGCAGTACAGACATTAGATATACAATAGATACCATTGATCACTTACATAGTGCTATAACCCTTCCATATCCAACCATATTATGGTATCACACATGACTAGCTCTATGGATTTTCATTGTTATAGAAGGAGTATGTCTCCTTAATTAACCTGGTTATGATCCCATAACCAATCATAACACAATATACAATTGACAATATATCTAAATTCATTCTAGCATCAATAACAACTACATACTCTAGGTCTTTGGTCATTATATATCGATTTAAATCTTGAAAAAATAACTGAGGGAATTTCTTACCTCAATTCCCTTCAACATAGAAGAAATAAATGCATACCTGGATGGTCGTTATCAACCTACTTGATGTTACCTGATCAACTATTATTTGTAGAAGCTCACAAACTTCCTCCTTCATCATTTTGATCACCATTCCTACCAACCCCATGGGTCTTCACAAGGATGGAAATAATAATCAACAACAACATCCACATATTTAACCATGATATATCCTTTTTCTTGAATACATAATCCATCATTAGTCATAATCAATTTACATAACATCATTATTTCATAATAACAGACTATTATAAATTCACAAGCATGTTATATGCATATCCAAGCATATTAATATGCACAATTACACATCCATATGCACCAAGCATGCACTGTCAGCATGCCTAGCATATCAATTTTAACTTCATTGTATGCCTCATGCACTCTAGTGTATTTTTTTTTTAATTCACTTATTTATTTATTTACTTATGTTGTAGTTGGTTGTCCTTGAATTACTTCAGATCCTTGTTTTCTTATGTGCTCCCATTCTGTTCATCTGCACTATTGTTCCCTGGTCTGAATACTTTTCAGCCAAGTTTCACTTGGCCATTCTGCAATCGAACCAATGTACTCAATTTTCAGCAACTCCTTTTGGGGTAGTCATATCCAACTTTACCTTTATGAAACATTCCATCACCATGGAATGAAGTAGCTCAAACATTCCATCACATTACCACCACAACATTCTTGAATCAAATACTATTACCCATTGTTGTCCATTAGATTACTTCATTAACATTTAATATTTGCAACTATCTACACCTCTCTTCCTTCAAGGCTAGGAAATCATAGTTTTCCTTTCTATGTCTATTACTGACATTATTCACATGCTAGCTTCATGTCTTATGCGATGATTCTTTCCTTTGTTGTACTTGCAATTTATTCAGATCTTGTAGTTGTTGACTAATACTTTTGTTCCACTATTATTGAGCTATTTATCCACTTTTCATTACTTTCTATGTAGTTCTTTGTTGTCTCAACCAACTTCTACAAGCTCTGTCATGCTTCCATGACTATTATACCCAATCATATACTATAATTGATCCAATTAAATCTCTAATCCTGCCAAATCTATAAGCAACCATTCTGTTAGAATTATACATATAAAAAAAAATTGTCAATTAAACTTACATGTACTTATTCTGCTCAGTTCATGAAGAATTATATCAGATTTATCCAAATTATAATAATTCTAGGTCATTCTCCTCCGAATCAGTTTTCCAACGACTATACTCTTTCCCCAATATGATAATTGAGCTGAAAGTTATGGCTTCCCAAAAAATCAATTTCAACCCATTTTCTTTTGTTTTGCAACAAGATATTGTATAAAATATTCCACAACTCCTTTAAATGGTATAGAATTCGAATTCTGCAAAGGATCTTCCTTCAAACCACTTTCCATGTGACCAATACATGAAACCATGGGATTATTAACTCTTTAGAACCTTCCTTTGTATTCTTCTACACAAGAGCTTGTTCAAACATAATTTCTAAGGGCTTGGTTACATCTAGGCTCTTCATGCCTCTAACTGACTTCTTTACCTTATCATGAGACCAATGTTAGGACCAAGTCCTCTATACTTCAGCCTTAATCTATTCTCCCTTTTCAATATTCCAACTTATCTTGTAGTAAACTTCATTGAAACCCTTTTATTAGCTCCACTAGCATATCAAACGATTGAGATTTAATCTTTCATTGACTAGACGGTCCTGCCCCATCTAGAGGCTTCAACGAGATCAATGAACATGACTTAATTAGGCACTGGGATGGACGGTCCTTAATTACTTCAGAACTTTGGTGCTCCGGGACTCCGAGACATTACAATTCTCAATTTGTTCAACTCCCCTAGATTTTTACTCACTGAAGTGCTTACCGTATCCTTCCACTGGTTAATCTGATGGTCACGATAAATATCAAAGGGTCCTAGATCAATGGGCCAAGTGATTTTGTTACTTTGGGACTCTAATACATTTCCACTCATGAATTTCTCAACTCCTTCAGAGTTATACCTTCCAAACTGGTCATAACGTGACGATGACCGCTTACCATCGGTTAACCCCTCCGCTTATGATAGCCTTCCACTAGTTTATTTAGAAGGCTAGGACTTAATCAAGCATTGGAATGGATGGTCCTTAATCATTTTGAGACTTTGGTGCTACGAGACTCTAGGAAATTACAACTCTTGAGTCGTTCAACTCCCCTATAGTGATATTTCTTGAAGTTATTAATCCATCCTTCTACTACTTGAAATAACAATTGAGAAAGGTCTTGAAGGGATCTTAGATCGATGGTTTGCATGAATTCATGACTTCGGTATTTGTCACTTTCATTGGTAGAGATGTTGGACACCCCAGAGGCCATACTCCCAGAGATGACATGGCATACTTATATCACCTATGGTGACATGGACCCATGGTATGTGTGCCACATGTCACTATGAAATGGACATGTTGGGGTCCAAAAGGCCTTGAATTCATGTGACACGTGTCCTGATACAAAACCTCTTCCATGTGGCCTACGACACATCATCAATCAAAAAAACGGTCCACACTTTTCCACTCCAAATAAGATGGCCTTCTTGATTTCATAGACTGTGGATTTACACTTCATGGCTTTGACACTTCGCTGCTTTGGCTTTTCGCAACTTTGGAACTTCACTACTTTGGCACTTTAAGGATTTTCCTAGTCTCTAGTAATCATCGAAGTGGTGAATTTCTAGAGTCCTAAAACTTCTCTATAACTGTACTTCTGATCTAACAACTCATACTGATCTCGAAGTCCTTCCCTCGATCTAACAGTCGACGAGAACTCAGGAATTCGACACTCCAGGTTATAACAGTTTTGAAATGGTTCAATTCTCCAGGAGTTAAACTTCCTGAAGTGGTGAATGTCATATGACCTCTATAAATGATGGATATTTCACCTGAACTTCCTATCAGATCGGACGGTCGACAAGACTTCGCGACTTCGACCTTTTTCATGCTTCTACCCTGTCTCCCATAATCATCGAAGTGATAAAGTTATAGAGTCTCCATCTCTTGCTTGGATTCGATCGATGGTTGATGAGTGGAAACATCAATTTGATGGTTGGGACTTAATCCCACCCAACCTTTAGTTTCACCTCTTCCCGAAGTGGTGAATGTCATATGACCTCTATAAACGATGGATATTTCACCTAAACTTCTTATCAGATCGGACGGTCGGAAGGACTTCGCGACTTTGACCTTTTTCATGCTTCTACCTTATCTCCCATAATCATCCAATTGATTAAGTTATAGAGTCTCCATCTCTTTCTTGGATTCGATCGATGGTTGATGAGTGACAAGATTGATCTGATGGTTTCACCTCTATCCGACGGTCCTCATCCACCCAAGTTCCAGTCTAACGATACAAAACTCATGGATTCAACAATTGTGATCACTCCCGAATTCAAAGGGGAACGTACACGATTCTATGATCCTTCTCAAAGGATCTTTGGTTGCACGACACTCAGGATTTTGTGCGATATCTGCAATGCTATCACTCTTGAGATTTAAGATCTCGAGGATGTATTCATTCTTAAGGAAAATTCCATGTCCAATAGTTTCGACCCATACCAGTATAGTGTTTCAACTAAAAGATCCGATACCATTATGTGACGAACCCAACCACCCTCAGGCTGGCCATGCTACTCCAAAATCCCACTTCTAAACTAATTTCGAAATGTAATAACATTTAATCCAAAAATCAAGCATGAAAGAATTACATGTGTTAGTCAAGATCCATGCTACAACATAAAAGAAATAAAAAACATGCCATGCACAACAAATAACCAACAATTATGCACATTATAAATACATATCTTAGAGATAATTAAATACACAACAGAATACACATCAAACAAAAAAAATAGAGAGCACTTATATTTTCAAGAAAAAATTCACCAACTAGCTACAGACCAAGGAAATTCCTCCCAACCATAGACATTTCTATTTTTTTATTCTCAAAAGTAGGTCACCCCCGATATAGGGCTATGAATCCACAAGTATGGGTCCTAGGTCAAAACTAAAAAACACCACACTTGGCTAACTAGCTCCTAGGTTTCCCAACCACACAACAAATCCAATTTTCCATCTCTCTTTCCCCCTTAGCCTGCACAACCCAAAGAAATGAACACCTTTCTCTACCATGCAGTCCCTTAGGTTGTTCCATTTATCTCCAGGGCTTCAGTGCTATTGGTTAGGAAATTTCCCTACTGGAAACTCTAAGGATTCTTAGTTGTGGATCGTTCTTTCAAAACTACCATCAATCTGATGCACACAAGCATCCATTCCCTCCTGGAATCATCAATAATTTATTACAGCCATCTAGCAATGGATCTCCTCTTCCAACCATTTGTTTCCATTCTCATACCAAGAGCACAAAAATTATCAAGAATGAGGCACCAAAAAAATGAAAGAGTGAGAAGGGTGTAACAATGAATGAATACTTACAAATGAACCAAGAACAATGAGTGAGTGAGTGAAGAAGAAAAAGAAGAACCCCCAAAAAATCCCTAGGGGATTTTTATATAATTACAAGAACCAAGAACCACATGGCCTCCCCAACAAGATCATGTAACCAATTTTCTCCATAAAATCAATTATGGGTAAATACAATATAATAAAAATATTTAGCCCTTTAAGCCCCCTCTCTTTTGGAATCATAGCTCCCTATCTCTTTTTTCCTTGTTTGTCTTGCATCCAACGATGTATTTTATTAATATATGTAGATGTATTACATTTCCTAGGAACTTTGTCCCCTTTTCAACTTTACTGGCTCACCAACCTAAGTCACAATTACATAATACATTATAGTTCATAAGGGTTAAAACCGAGGTGTTACAATGCCAAACATCCTCTCTTTTCTCTTTTCCTTTGTTTTGATTTTGTTGGAATGTTAAGTTCTTCAAATTTTATTTCATCTCTTCCATAGTTAGATCTGTATGCTTGTATTGGTTTTCCTCTAGCTGTAAGGCTTCTTGCAGAGCCTCAACCCCGAGGTAGAATTTATGTTGTCTCAAAGGATACTTCAAGTGTGGCAACAAATAACTAATAAAAAAATGTCTATGATGCGTCTCAGTACTAATGTACCTTAAATTACCTTTTATCCTCTTGAACTTCTGGTCCACTTCCCAGACTGATTCTCTTGGTTTCTATTTAATCTCTTTCATTTCATTCATAAACTATTCTTCTGAGCTTGGTTTTTGAAAGTCATTTATTAACTGCCTCTTCACCTCTGCTACAATTTTAGGTGCTCCCGTTGTATTATTTTTTGCAATACCCATGTACCAATCTAACGTGTAGTCTATGAATGTGGTTTCCAACTACGTGTCTTTTGTATCTTCATCTATAATCTTCTTTTCTTCCCATATCTTCTCATAGATAAAAAAATTATTTTCTGGATCGTGTGACCTATCCGCTCGAAACTTTGGTAACCTAATAGTTCGATCTTGTCCTACCATTGTGAAATTTTTTGAACAACCACCTCCACACGGTATAGATACTTGGTAGCTACTTGTTAAACTTGCACTTTTTCTTGAGTTTCCACTTGACCCACATCCTGTAAAAATTCTTCTACTACTAATCAGTTGTTGGTTAACTCATTTTTCTTCTTTAGATGTCTTATTCACACATGGGTTTGTTGGTTCCACACTAATTCAAATCTAGAATGGAGAGCCTTCTTCTAGGTCAGACACATGACCTCTAGTTTTCCTCTCATATGTGGCACAAAATATATCCTCAAACTACCATGTGGAATGAATATCCTCTACCTCTTCCTCATCGTTGTCCAATCCCTCTCACTCGACGACCTGGAAGGGTCGTCTGCCGCACATAAAACCCTCTTTCCTTATGATTTCCCTAGTCTTTTCATCATCCATAATGATGGGGTCCATTGCCTCCTCCTTCTGGTTACTCTCAAAGTCCTTTTCCATTTCTCATATATGACTTAGTGCTTCCCCCAAATACCCCATGCGCATAGAGTGATCTAGCTGTATGATTACATGGTCATCACTCCTTTATCATGTAACAAGATCTTGATCGACATGTAAAGAGACCTGATGTACCTCCCTCTGGGTCCCCTAAAGAAATCTTTCTCTACAACAGTATATGACTTTGTTGTATCTACTGCAAACTCAATGATAAACCCCACAATAATATTGTCTAACCAGAAATCCATTGTGCACCTGAATTTGTTATTAACCCTTTCTAGTCGCGCAATATTTTCAGCAACCACTCTACTATCATGATCCGATTAATCGGATGGGTATATTTTAAACTCAGTATACACTCCTGCAATAACTCTAGAAAATAACAGAAATATGCTTCATGCAAATTAGTAAACATGTACCTTTGCAGGTATTGGCGTGGTGTGTACCTGGAACCCTTATTATTTTTTTTCAATAACTCCAAATGCTTTTTTTCTAACCATATTTCAATATCTTTCTTCATAGGATTCCATGGCCTGGATATCCCTTCCTACCACTGCATATTCTTCACCAAACCCATTCCAGGTTGTCCTTATGAGTTCTAACCGACAACGAAACAATTTGTTATATGTATGGTTTGACCCAAGTTCTACCTTAGTTCTCCAACAAAACCATTTTCACCATCATCCCTTCTGTTAAAATAGAAGTCTACACTGCACACAGAGTGCACAACACAGTCTCAACCGATATGGTTTATGGGTGATTGCAGGACACAAGTGTTTGTAGTCATGGAAGTGATTGGTGATGTTCTTTTTACTTCCATTTCTACTTAAACATGCATTCTATCATACCATTCATCATATCTATCATTTTATCCATTCAAAATCATTATTATCCACCTAAATGAATACAGATGTAAGTTAGTGAGGAACCAATATCAATATAAGTAAAAAAAAAATTTTTTTTAGAATATAAAGGAAAAATAGGGCCCCTAAGTTTTTCTCAAAAAAATAGGGAGTTGTCGAGGGATCAACAAGTGAGAGACAAACTTTGGTTGCATCAAAATAAAGAAACATTACATGGTCCTGGTAAGAAGATCAATTATTTGAGGAATGTCCCTTTTGAAGTGTTGTAAAAGGTAGGCGATACTTCCTGCAAACTCAATCTACCTCCATATATGTGTGTTCACTTACTCGTGAATGTGAATAATTGGAAGCTTTATTATCCTTCCATGTTATCCCATAAAATTGATAAGTAAGTATTGCATATGATACATGGATAAGCACCAGAATCTCAGGTAGATTTCATAGATTATGCAGTCTTGTAGAAAATTCTAGAACAACTAGATGGGGGAAACATGAGGTATGACAGGTTGGTTTGAGAGGGAAAATTCTAGGAAAGGCCAAACGATACTCTAGGGAGAAGGTATAGTAAATATTTCTTCACCTCCTTAGAAAAATAGTTTTGAGACCCAATGTGTCCAGAAAATGGGTGCTATGTATAATTTGAAATAGCTCCTATATTATTTTTCATCTATTTTGGTACTTTATGTGTGAAAAAAATATAGCTAAAGGCTTTTAAGTATTTTGGTGATTTGGGGTCTTGAAACATTCGAAGAACATTTGAGGAACTAAGCATATATTTTTGGTGTCCACTTTTTTTGTAATATAGATGTTATTATACACATTAATAGCTTTCAAATAGTGCAAATATAACCTCAATTGGTGTTTATATAAGGAAGTTATGCCTCTAGGCTTGTAGGACCCATTTTAGGGGTAAGTATTTTAGTGATTTGGGGTCTTGAAACATTCGAAGAAAATTTTAGGGATTAAGCATATATTTTTGGTGTAAACAAATTGTGTACACAATTCACATCCTATAGATGTTATTATACACATTAGGAGATTTCCAATAGTGCAATTATCACCTCAATTGGTGTTCATATAAGAAATTTATGCCTCTAGCAAGTTGACCTATCTTAGTGACCACCATGGTACCACGTTGATTTCATGTCAATTTCCATTACTCACACATGTGAAGTGGTATAAGTGAAAAATTTCCTCAATAATATAGAGATTCTAAACTCCTAAACCTTATTATGAGTTGAGGTATAAAAGAATCCCTAACCCTAACCCTAGAAAATTATCAAGACATTTTGAAAATGGGGCTTCTAGGAGAGGAAGAGATCAATTCTTTTTGTATTTATTATTGTTCCATAGTTAAATAGAGTAAGGAATTAGGATATTGGAAGTAAGGAAGAGGAATAAAAAGGCATTTTAATAGCCATACAATCCATGATGTCAATGGAAACCCGTTAACCCATAGTGAGTTGAAATTTGTTTTCATTTTCATTCAATATTTGTGAAGAAAAGAGAAAGGAATAAACTCCACCTTCTAGTTGGGTTTTCCCATATTTGATTTTTTGAAGTTGCATATTGTGTTCATTATGTCAATGAAATGGTATATGTTTTATCATTTTTAATTTTATATTAGTTTTATTTTAGTATTCAATGTGCTAAAATAGTAATATTATATCTTAATATTAAGTAAAGAACTACATAACTATGAGATTACAAAAACTTGTAAGATTTGTTATAAAAAGGTGTTCTAGAGGAATATAAATGGTAGTTTAAAAATCGATATACAATGGGGATTGATAGGATTGAAGTTCTATCCCTTCCTTGTGATAATATGTAGACCTAGGATAAAGTTTCATGATAGAGAACACTAAACTTAATTTATTATTAAACTATGGGGGACCTACTAGCATGTCACCATGTGTGGTTAGAACAAGTACTATCTTGAATATTAATAGAGTCATGACATATAACTAAGAGTCCATTTTGGTATTGATCACATATGCATGAGGGTAGTGAAGTGTTGTTTGGTGTGATGTTGTAAAGGATGTAGGTGTGGACATGATTTGTAAACCATGGATACAACAAGGTCAGATAATGGTTTTTTTATTCCAATAGAGGGAATAGAAATATCAAGGAATGTGCAAAGTAATGGATGAAGTGGATTCCCATGAGGGTACAAAAATGTAACTAACCCATGAAGCCGAGCGTCGAAAATATGGAGGTGGCAGAGATGAAGGACAAGTAATATGAATATAAGAAATCGATAGAGAAAATGAGAGAAAAAGCTACTAAATGAGTTGTTATAGCCCTAAAATTCCCTTTCCATGCATACATGGTCTTGGCCTTCTTACTTCCATATTTTTCCAAAGCACTGCTGAGGAACTCTTCTTAAAAAACTAGTTTTAGAGCATGAACATGACTTGCACAACTAAAACCCACGTGCATACACTTGTTTCATGCCAGAAAACCTAGGTACATATGTTTTCTTCACACTAAACAACCCGCGTATGGTTGTAAAAGTTGAAAAAATTAAAAAATTCTAAGGAATTCAGTGAAATTCAAAGGCTATTGGAGGTTTCCCAACCAATTCACTTTCTATGGCCCATCATCCAACCAAATAAAAATCCTTTTGTCATATAAAATTAGGTGTTGGGGTCTCATTTCACATCCAAGCATAAGAACATTGAAACTCTTCCCAATTTCATTTCCCCTCCTTACCCAAGCTTTTGCTACCTTTTGTGAGATATTTCCTTAGCATTCCCTCATCATCCCCTTCATCCACCATTCAATCCATTCCCTTCCCTTGATATGATCAGAAGATTGAGAGAAGAGGCCTATTGAAGGTTCACTTGGAGCAATGTAAAGAGGATCCTGGACCAGGTTCGTTGAACGATGGCTGACACAAATTGTAAGTTCCAGTCTTTATTTGATGAATAAAAGAATCTATTTTCCCTGTCCCAAATGATGATGTTTTGTGTATTCTCTTTGATTTATATTTAGCATTTGATATCTAACCCTAACTCATGAATAAAATAACATGCTTGTAGTCCTTGTTTTCCTAGTTTTGGATGCAGGTCAACCTTGGGAACTACAAAGATGTTGATGGTGATATGTGACACATTGTCAACTGGAAGGTTAGATCCAGACCGAGGTTGTCTAATTAACCCAAGTTGTTTGGTGTGATCTGACCCGATAGGTTGAATGGCTCTGTTATCCAACTAAAGTCCTAAAAATAGAAAAATAAATAAACTAATCTAAATCTATGATTCTAACAAATGATATATTACTTACTAATGTTTATTGAAAACAAACGTGAATATACAAATGATTATAATATATATATATATATAATTTACAAGGTTTACTTGAAATCTTGCGAAAATGAATGTTCATAATAATGTTTCAAAATAAGATAAAGTAAGAACATAAATATTTTTTCTTTCTTTTCGAATGTTTAAATATTTTAAACTAATAAATACTAAGAAAATACAATTGAAACAATGATACATAGACTGTCATAGCTAATTTATGCAATCATCCTTTCATTAATAAATAATTTAACTAAATAACACACAGACTAACCTGTAGCTGATCAGTGAAACTGGTATTATCTTTCTGTGTTGTCTGAGCTCCTTCTCTTCTTGCTTGTGAGGGAAACCTATGACAAAACAATACTAGTACTTCCATAATAAATTCAAAGAAGTGTTTGATGTGTTGGAGTGAGAATATAGCAACAGAATGATGACAGGTTAAAAATCATGTGATCTTATGATAATCAATAACTAAGAACGAGAGAAAACTCAATTCTGAGTATTGATTTTATCCATCATTTAACATTAGGATTAAATTCAATAATAATCAAATGACAAATTGATCACACATATAGAATGATACCAAATTATAGACAACATCTAAATACTTAACAATATGAAACACCATATGATGACAAGGCTAAAGCTGCATCAAACATAGTAATATCTCATAAGATTGAGACAATAAAAGAACATAATGGAATAAGCATCACATAGGTCTAAAGCCAATGGTGAATAGTTTTCCCATATCATTTCCCAAAATCACATGTCTATATTGTGGTCCAAAATGAATTTTTGGGATAATAGACTCTTAAAGATTGAAAACATTAATACATAAATGATAGAAATTAACCATGTATTGATAAAATATACTAAAGCTAGTTTAAATCAATGCATGATCAATTACTCAAAGAATATTAAGATATTATAATGAAAGAAAAACCATTTTACTCATAGGACAAAAGCCATTAAGCAACCTGAAATTCAATATTTTTCTTTGAAAATACTTGTCCATTCTCCCAAAGATTCCAACCATCCGTTACTCCATTTGAAAACAATTTTTTTACAAAAGATATAATATACAAAAAAGAAAGGATAAAAATATTCCTCTGAATTTCTTGGATCCCTATGGCTCTAAACTTTCTCATATATTTATACAATGAATGAACATTCATTTTCGCAAGATTTCAAGTAAACCTTGTAAATTGTATATAGATTGTTTATAATCATTTGTATATTCATGTTTCTTTTAAATAAACATTAGTAAGTAATATATCATTTGTTACAATAATAGCTTTAGATTAGTTTATTTCTTTTACTATTTTTAGGAATTTTGGTTGGCTAACGGATCCATTAAACCCGTTGGGTCAGATCATAGCAAACAACTTGGGTTAATTAGACAACCCGGATCCAGATCTAACCTTCCATTTGACGGTGTGTCATATATTCCTGTCAACAAATGGCGCTAGAAGGAGGGCTTGAATTCAATTGATGGCACGTGGAGGTCGCAAGACTCCTCCCACACACACTCGCTCCCCTATCGTAATGCATAGTTGTTCAGAAAATAAAATTACACGTGAAACAAAAACTACCTCAAACGATAACCCTAAGATTCTTGTTGAACCAGTGACACCAGTTACTCAAGGGGCCGACATCCAAGAAATTGTTCATCAGTCACTCATAAGAACACACAGTGCCTTAGCCCGTATCAGACAACCTGGTAGGCCAGTTAATCAACTCCCTGACTTCTCGAATATCCGAGAACAACTTGAAGGCACTGGTTTTCTCCAAAACTCATTAGGTGTACATACTACCAATACTATCAAAATGCCTATCCTTGGAGTCGAGGGATCTAGTATTCCACCTTCCCCACCTGATTCATCTCCATCTTCTTCAAGAAGAGAGTCTTCAGACGAAGGAAGTTCCTCATCAGGACCATCACAACCTTTGACACCACCAACACCCATGGAAAACCAAAACAATCCTACCATACCTTTGCTTGATCAAGATTCCTTGGTTGTACCCGGACCTCAACACCCATTACCAAAACATTTGGAGAAATGGTTACCCAAATTTGATCTGGATTCCAAACAATCCATTGAATATCACATCAAAAAATTTATGTTGGCCATTAGAATCCAGAGTGTTGAACACGAGGATGTAGTATGTCGATTATTTCCTTATACTTTTGAGGGAAATGCCTCCACATGGTATTTCGCTCAACAACCCCAAACCATTGTTTCTTGGGACAAATTTAAAATTGTTTCTTGGAAAAATTCAGGGATGATAAATCTCTGGAAGTGTTGGTTATGGAACTTTCCAGCTCAAAAATGAATCCTAAGGAAAAGGTGAAATATTTTAACCAAATATTTCTTACGTTAAAAAAATAAAATCCCTTCAGATTCAATGCCCACTGAAAGACTAATTGTCGCATATTACACTAAGGCTTTGCATAATAACATAGCAATTTGGGTCAAAAGTTATAAAAATAATACACCGTTAGAAGCCTTTGAGGAGGCAATCCAAATTGAAAAGGATATATTAATCTTAAAAGAAAATCTCAATAGTGAATTTGAAACAACTTCATCCTCTAAAAAGAAAATAGAAATCCTTACTAGGCCTCGTCAAGATAAAAATCAACCAACAATTTTAGACTTAGAAAGCTTGTAGAAATATTTCAAAAAAGTGTTCGACTAGGTCGTTGAATTGAATAGATCAGCCAAGGAGGCATCCACAAGTAAAATAAGTTTTAAACCTCCTTTCAGAAAATCTTTCCCTCCCAACCAGCCAAACCTGGCCACTGAAGGTCTAAATTTTGAGAGTTTACAATACAGTTTGCAAACCATCTTAGAAGCACATGATAATTTTTCTTCTGTCCCTCCTAAAATTTCTGAAGACGTAGATGAGGAATAAGTACTGGAAGAAGAGGAATCATCTCCCAATATCTTCGGTCACTTCTCAGACAATATCTTCCAAGAAAATTTTGAAACTGTTCACCCCTACAACACAAGAAGCAAAACACAAAACAAACCTTCTTCTAAAGTGAGTAATAATGTGTTTCCAAAAAAGTCAAAGCAAGATGAAATTAAAAAATTGTACCAGCCCCTATTTTAGAATATGATTTAATTGAAGATCTGAAAAAATTGAGGGCTAATATTTCTATTTTTGAGATGCTGAAATTCCCCCTTATTTTGCAGAAAATGCTTCAAAGTATCGCTGAAAACAATAAAAACAACGATCCTAGTAGCAAGAAAACTACAAAAATTGGTTCAAAAACAAACAAAAAGATCCCAACTAAAATGACATCTGAACTTCCAGATAAAAGCGATTTAGCTGAAAAAACTATAGCAAATGTAGATAAAACTGTTTTAGGGAAAACAACTAAAAATCAACAGGATCCTGCTGTAAACACCCGGAAAGATGTCCCGCCTTTTTTGTTAACCTTTGAAATTTTCAATAGGAATGTACATAATTGTATGGTCGTCAAACGTGATGCCTCTATCCGTTTTTCAAAAAATTAATGCAAAAGTTAAACCTTCTTATCTCAAAATCATTCATCTTGATAGAACAAACATTAAAGTAATTGGTGAGCTTAAGAATGTTCTGGTTAGATTATATTCCAATCCTAAGGTTCACCAGATAATTGACATTATCATTGTGGATATCCCTAAAGTTTATGGTTTGTTTTTTAGCAGGGAATGGTCCAAACAACTACATGGTTACTTTTCCATAGATTAGTCTCATTTGTGGTTGCCTGAAAATGGACAACCAAGAAGATCAAGATAAAAAAAGAACGTTATCTTAAGCACACCATGATGGATATGAATGATCCAAATGAACCTTTCACTGCATCTGCTAATTCATTTGAAATGAAGGGAATGAATACCTTCTTTGGTAATTTCATGACCAAAATTTATCCTATTACTGATCCTGGGTAGCAATCAGAAGTTATGACCTATACTTAGGCATCAAGTTTTCCAAGTATGCCAAACACTGCTGACGAAACCCAAATCTGGTCATTGTACTTTGATGGATCCAAATCCAAAGAAGGAGTAGGTGCAGGTTGTGTACTCATCGATCATACAGGTAATAAGACTTTTATTGCTTCCAGGTTAGAGTTTGAATGCACTAATAACACTGTCAAGTATGAAGCACTTATACAAGGGCTCAAGAAAGCTTTGGATATGGATGTGCAGAATTTGATGGTATTTGGTAATTCAAAAATCATGGTTAGGAAGGTAAGAAACTCCATACATTGCTTATCACCACATATGAAAATAGATCAAACATAGGTATGGAGTTTAATGCAAAAAGTTTCATCATTTAACATAAATTCCATTCCTAGACTAAGTAATTTGGAGGTTGATTTATTGGCTAATGTCGCTTCTAAACTATTACCCGCAGAACGTATTTCTCCTAATGCGTTTTCGATTGAATTGTTGTTCAGACCATCGATTTCGGATAACATCACGAATTAGAGAGTGTTCGACAATGACCAATAGATCATCAACTTCTTGCATATGGAAGAAACCTTTCAAGGTGTAGTGATTGATGAAGGCACTCACGATGAGAACCTCTGAAACTTCACGATAATATCAGATCCTAGATCTCCTCAGTCGACATCTGATCTAGTAAACTCTATTCCCAGATCTGTTGTAAGACTAGAGAAGTTTTATGACTTGCATGATAAATTTAGAGGGACAATTAATTGTAAAACGAACAGTTCTTCTTTGATTTATGAGATGGTCAATTTAGGGACAAAGGAAAATGCTCAAAATATTAATCTGGGAACATGTTTCTCTGAGCAAGAATGATCTGCTTTCATAAAACATTTTAAAGAATTTAAAGACATTTTTTTCCTAGATGTATGATGATTTGAAAACATTCAACCCCAACATCATACAACATATCATCCCCATGAAACCCCAGACTCATCCTTTTCAGTAGAAATTGAGGAAGATGCAACCTAAATCGGAACCCATTGTTAAAAAAGAACCGAATAAATTACCAACTGCAAAGATAACTTTCCTGGTAAGGAACACACAATGGGTGTCTAATCTGGTCCCTGTAAGGAAGAAAAGTGGTGAAATTCAACTTTGTGTCGATTTTCAGAAACTGAACCACACATATGACAAAGACAACTACCATGTTCCTCCAATAGAACAAATTCTACAACAGGTATCTGGTTCCGAAAGACTATCTTTTCTAGATGGTTTTTTGGGATACAACCAGGTCCTCATGTCTCCCTCATACCAACTTAAAACCACCTTTTGCACCCCATGGAAAACTTATGCCTATAGGAATATGCCCTTTAGACTTATAAATTCCAACACCACTTTCTAGAGAGCAATGGACATTGCTTTTCGCGGCCTCATAAACCAATCAGTTATGGTCTACCTTGATGATGTCACTGTTGTTACCTCCCAAAATGAACCTGTCCTTATGGTCGCATTTTGTGGTGGATAACATGGCTATTGGTAGTTTTCTCAAATTGGTTTTGAGTTTTTCTAGCTGCAAGACTTAGGTTTTGATTTTTGTCTTAGAAATAAGATGACCCATAAAGGTCTTCTCTTAGAAATTTTCATAAAATGTTTCAAACAGCTAACGCGTGCTTAAAAGATGATAGTTAGCTAGTGAAAGTGGCAACTTTCAACAGCTAAGGAGAATTTCTCACAGGTCGTTAGCTGGTGAAAGAGGGGATTTTCAAACATCCAAAGAGCGTTTCTCACGGGGTGCGCGCTAGGGAAAGTGGCAACTTTCAACAGCGAAGGAGCATTTTTTACGGATTGTGCGCTAGTGAAAGCAGGGATTTTCAACAGCCGAAGAGCGCTTCTCACAGGCTATTAGCTGGTGAAAGCAGGAATCACGTGTGTTTATCCATGTTTTAAAAATCAAATGATGATACGATCAACCCACGTCATGCAATCAAGAAGGATGCGCTGGTGAAAGTGGGTAATCATGAAAACTCGAGTTGCACATCCAAATCGGATCCGGTTCAGAAACTCATGCTCCACAATCATGGCATCGAGGATGGAAAATTCGAATCCATTATCGCAGGTACAGGAGATGTACTACCTGGATGACAACATCAAATCGGTTCATCACTTCCCCAATACGCATAACTCTCAAATGTATGATAAGTTTCTAATGTTGAAAGACAAAGCCAAGTGCTTTCACCAGCGCAAGACCTCGGCCCGGATAGCAGTTTGCTGTGTTGTGTGTGCAGAATCGGTTGGGATTTTGGGTTGCATATGGTGAGGAGACACAGTGGGTATTTACTAAGAAAAGAGTTGGACAATCTATCCTTCCTACAGACGCATCCAGAAGTCCAGAAACACTTCTCAAACGTAGGTTGTATTGAATTTGTTGAGAGGCTGCAAAATGGTTGTCACCAGTCAACAGCAAAGGCTTTTGCTAAAACGTTCGATGGGAATAAGGCTCGTGTTGGGTCCTTGGAGATCATTGTAGATGAATCTGCTATTGTTGCAGCAACTAGCCTACCAAGATCGGGCCAGACTTGGTTCAAAACTACTGCCACCAAAAACTTAAATCTCAGAGCTTAATTGAAGGAAGAGTTCAAGCATAATGCATGGAAAAAGAGCATGTCAGTTTCCCATTTAGAAGAAGAGTGGTAGGATCTATTTAAGGGCATCCAAATCTACATAACCTAAGAGGGAAGGTATGAAGAAATGATGATGTAGCATTTCAAGCTCCTAGACCATTTCACAGGTAAAACTCTCCTCAATTTACCCTTTTTCTTACACAAGAGCTTAACTAAGGTCTATAAAAAGATCAGGGCTCGAACCCTAAGCATGAAGAACACTCTGTGCCACTTTGGCCTTATCAAATTGATCATCATGGAGGAGCTAAGACAGAAGGGAAGGACCTGGAAGCATTTCCTATTTTGGGAGGGCTTTGAAACTCAGACTCAGCCCGTCAGTGAACAAGGGAAAGGTGGAAAGAAACAGTTGACTCCTCAAAGAAGTTCGAGGAAGAGGAGGACCCTGCTAGGACCTCCAGAAGATAGAATCTCTAGTGTGAAATCTCACAGGTTAAAGAAAAGATTGAATTTTGAAACTACTACAGAGAAGCCTACAGAGAAGAGAACAAACATATTAAACCTGCCCTACACAGACTCAGAACCAGAGCAAGAAGATGAGAGCCCTATCATCAAAATTCTTGAACATTCAATTGAGTTTGCACAGAATTATGAGACCTTTACTCACACTGAGGAAGGAGAAACATCAAAGAGAACTAAGTAAAAAAAAACACAAAAAATCAAGCATCTTAAAGAGGTAATCGCTCAGCAGGAGGTCTTAGAATGGGTAATCAAGGAAAGATACAAGAAGTTGTCTGATAACTTTGCAAAAACCAATGTTGCATTTGAAAAACTGGCTCGGGAAAGTGTCAAGGAAAAGAAGAGGAAACAGAAAATTACCAAAGACTACAACAGTCTATGATGGCTAGAAAAGTGCCTTAAAAGAAAAATCAGAAGATTGAAGCAAAAGCAAAAATCCCACCCAGATTTGAAAGTGCTTGCTCAGGTTGTTGTAAACATGCAAGGGGATAAATCAGAGACACAATGAGTTTTTTTTGAAATCGCATTTTTGGAGGTGAAAGCTCATTTTGGGCTCAGGCAGCGTTTTCACCAGCGCACAGCGTAATTTTGCAACCAGTTAGCTGGTGAAAGGCAACGCTTTCACGATCTAACCAGCGAAATATAAAGCGAGTTAGCTAGTGAAAGCAGGAAAAGCATTTTTGGAATCCAAGGATGGAACATGTCATTTTTCACAGGTTATAAAGGAGTTCCATAGTATCAAGGGGATAACAACTTGCTTGCAAAGGACTCAACATCAGAGATTCGAGGGAATTTTGGGAACCACGTGCTGAACAAATTTCCTCAAGTATTGACTATGAACGTTGAAGAAATCCAACTGTCAAGACAGGTGCCTTGCCATGCTTCATAACATCACAGTTTCCAGGAGATGAAGAATACAAATGTCAATTTTTGAAGATTGAAGACAGTTTGAATGCTAGTTTAGATATCCGGCCTTTATTATTAAGTTGTTTAGTTAGATTTGAATTGTTATTTTTAAATACAGATCCATGTTTTTAGGATCTGTAAAATTGATTGTAAAAGGCTATAAATTCCTATTTTTTCTAAGAGACAAGGGTTCAAACTGGGAGATATATTTTGCCACTATATAGACTCGTTTTGCAGAAATAAAGTTCAGTTTCCTTTCTTTTTCAATAGCAGAATTGTCCATCTTTCCTTTTTTGTACTTTGTTTCAGTTTATTTTAGTTCATGAAGACTGTTATCTCTTTATTGAGCTCATAGACTTGAAATTAAAGGATCCCTCTCTATCTTGCATTAAGCCCCGCATTCACTTGTATTTGGCAATCAAGAATAGTGTGCTTCATCCCCTCCTTTCAAATTACTTGATTTGATTATTGTTTCCTGAAAGCATTGTTTCTTTAGATGTGTGATGAGTTGTTTATTACATTGATCATTAAAGACCCCATTGTCCCAAGCATATATACACATAATTTCTAAGTTACCAAACATCCTTAGCCTACAAACCTAAGGAGTTTCTTGGAGTGATAACAAATTGGTGTCGTTGCCGGGGAGACGAAATCCAAGCTCTACTTTCCTGGGATACGACACAGAGCTGATCTTTGATGATAGACAAATATTAGAAATTTTTAGTTGGTTGTAATTAACTATCTGGCGACTCCACAAGTTCATCCTGACTCCTAAAAGGATCAGTACTAGGGCAAATCCTCATGAATCACCTGCCACGCCAATGTCCAATCCAGAACTAATTCTCAGAAAAGGAAAGACAATTCAAGGTCAAACTTCAAGATCAGATATAGAAGGTAATCCTCTTTTTAGTTCTGGAAAATCTGCTACAGAAAAATTAGAGTTCTTTTCAGAGAGTATTGATGAAAAAACAACTGTAAATTCCGTAGAAGAGCAAATTCTTTTTGATCAACAGAAATTTCCTAATGATGATAAATTGATAGATTTAATTTTGATTGAAAAAATACCCAAGACTTTAGAAAGAAGCCATAGTTCTTCTTCCCTTGAGTCTTTTCATTCTCAACAACAAGAAGATCATTTGAATATTTATACTAGCCTCCTTGCTGTTGAACATCTCCTACAAGAGCTATCTGCTAAAGGTGAAGGAAATTTGGCTGGACAGCTTGCAAATTTTTACAGAGCCTCTTATCAGACCTCTTTCCCATTAGAAGATTCACCTCTTTCACATTCCTCCAGTGTTGAAGATTTGAAAAAGAAACTATCATTTTCCCCACCCTTGATAGTCATGGCTGCACCACCTCCTTTAACTAAGATGCAACAAATCGTAGCTACTAGGTATGCACCGCTCATATTTCCAAACCTAGTAGAAGCCATGCCAATGGGAGACTATCAGAAATATATGCCCAAATTCACAGGTGAAGGTGATGTGTCTGCTGAAGAACATATTGAGGCTTTTTACAGTTATGCTGAAAACCTTAATATTGAAGAAGAATATGTTTGGACATGAGTATTTGTCCAAAGCCTAGATGGCCATGCTAGGAAATGGTTCAAAGAACTCCCTGCTAGTTCCATTGCTAGAATCGAGCAATTGGATGAGACATTTCTGAAACATTGGGGTGATAGAAGAGATTTTGTCTACTACATCACAGAATTCGGAAACCTGAGGAAACAAAGTAGTGAGTTAGTCTCTGATTTCACTAAGAGATTTAACTGGATGTATGGAAAAATACCAGATGATATAAAACTGTCAGATGCTTCTGCCAAGATCACATATTTTGATGCTTTTGATTCAGATTTCTGCTTATTGTTGAGAGAAAGGAGGTCACCAACATTATCTCTCATGCAAGATGTGTCCCTTGAGGTGGAATCAAATATTCTAGCCTCTCAAAAGAGGAAAGGAGATTCTGATAGGAGAAGGCCAAAGAATGAGGCTTCATCTTCATCAAGTGCTGATCCAAAACTTGATAAAATGGCCAAGATGTAAGAGTCTCTAACCTCTGAGATATCTAAGCTCAAGATCGAAAATAAATAGCCTGTGAAGGGAAGAGGCACTTATGATTCTGCAGGCAGAAATCCTAATCAAAATCCCAACAACTTCATAAGGTTTTTGAAGACGATGCTGAACTCACTAGATTTATTGTAGTGATAGATGAGTTTGCATATCTGCAGATCGATCAGGAGAATGAACATGACAATGAAATTGAGAAGCCAAAATTTAGAAGCAAAATTGCAGCACATGAAATAGTCCAGCTGTCCACCAACAAAATTCCTAAAGGTTTGGTCCCATTGGAAAGGTTGTTCGATAATAATGATGTTGCTATCAAAATGGAAAGTGGGGAAAAAGATTCAGAAGTTTTGCAGTATAATGTGGCTAGTGAGGAAGATCCTAAAGATGTGAACTTAGCCTCACATTTGACTGAAAAACAAAGGGTTGATTATGGATAATTTCTAAAGGAGTTTGCGGACATATTCGCTTGGCAGTATGATGACTTGAATACTTTTGACACTGAGGTAATTCAGCATAAGATTCCCTTGAATAAAGACACCAAATCTTTCAGGCAGAAGCTTAGATCCTTCAACCCTTTGTTGCTACCTACAATGGAAAGGGAAATTAAAAAACTGTTGGATGCCTGCATCATCATTCCCCTCAGGTATTCAGAATGGATTGTGAATCTCGTACTGGTCAGGAAGAAGAATGGGGATATTAGACTCTGATTCGACTTCATAAATTTGAATAAGTGCTCTAGGAAGGACAACTACCCTCTGCCTAAAATGGAGCATATTTTGCAGAAGGTGTCAGGATCAAAGGTCATGTCTTTTATTGATGGGTTTTCCGAATACAACCAGATTGTTGTCCATCCGGACGACAAATAAAAGACTGCTTTTACCACTCCATGGGGTACATTTATGTACGAGAATATGCCCTTTGGATTGATGAATGCAGGAGCGACATTCCAAAGGGAAATGGAAATTGCTTTCATCGAAGAGAAAGATAAATTTGTCCTAATATATCTCGATGATATCACTGTTTTCTCAAGCAGCCATGAACTTCATTTGTAGCACTTAAAAAGTACATTTCTGAAATGTCGAAGGTATGGCATTTCTCTTAATCCAAAGAAATCAAATTTTTCACTTAAGGAAGGGAAATTACTTGGGCATATTGTTTCAGCCAATGGGGTAAAAATTGACCCAAAGAGGGTAGAAGCAATTAAAAATATGTCTCTTCCTAGATCAAAGAAGGACATTCAGTCTTTCCTTGGGACTATAAACTTTTCCAGAAGGTTTATAGTAAATTTTTCTGAACTCACAAAGCATATCACTACTATGTTAAGAAAGGACTCAGAGGTAAAATGGACTGAAGAAGCCAAACACTCATTCAATGCCATCAAGGAAGCCATCACAATAGCCCCTGTTTTGATCAACCCCGATTTCTCCAAGGTATTTTACATTTTTTCATTTGCTTCAAGTGATACAATCACAGTAGTACTCTTGCAGAAAAATGTCGATGATCAGGAGCAGCCGGTTTCCTTATTCAGTAAGGCCTTGAGGGATGCATATGTAAAGTATGAATTGTTAGAGAAACAAGCATATGCACTTGTCAAGTCATTGAAAGCTTTCAGAGTTTACATTCTTCAGGCAAAGGTAATATCTTTCGTTCCCTCCAGTTTAGTTAAAGATGTGCTTGTCCAACCTGACATAGATGGAAAAAGGAGTAAGTGGATAGCTAGGTTGATTGAATTCGATGTTGAAATCAAACCAGCAAAACTTGTGAAGGGTCAGGGCCTTGCCAAACTTCTGGTAGAGGAAAATTACAGGCTGCTCGAAATAAATTTGGTGAGTATTAATGCAGAAAATGTCCAGTCTTCAGAGGATAAGGAAGGTGAAGAAATGCAGGTCTCAACTCATATAGCTGATTGTAGATGGTACAGTAACATTATTTATTTTCTGCAAACTTTATCAGTCCCATCAGATTTGACAAGAACAGAAGGAAGAGCTTTGAAGCTAAAAGCTGTAAATTTCTGCATCAATGGCAACTTATTGTTCTGGAAAAATCCAATAGGTTTATTGTTGAGGTGCATAAACCAAGAAGAAGCAACTAAGGTCATGATTGAATTCCATAATAGTGAATGCGGGGGAMATCACTATTGGAAAACCACTGCACATAAAATCTTAAGATYTGGTTWCTACTGGCCATCCTTATTTTCAGATGTGTATGAGTTTGTGARAACATGTGACAAGTGTCAAAGATTCGAAGGTAAACAACAACTGAAGTCTCTTCCCCTCAAACCTATAGTGGTCACAGGGCCTTTCCAGCAGTGGGGCCTAGACTTCATAGGTGAAATTCATCCGCCTTCTAGTGGTGAGCACCGGTGGATCCTTGTTGCCATCGATTACTTTACAAAGTGGATTGAGGCTATTCCCACCTGGAATGCCAATCATACTGTCATCATAAATTTTCTGCAAGAAAACATATTTTCTAGATTTGGCTTCCCTAAGAGAATAGTCACTAATAACGTTGTTGCATTCAAAGATAAACACTTGGTGAAATTGTGTGAAGAGCTTGGAATTCAGCTGGTACATCCCACTGCTTACTATCCGCAAGGGAATGGCTTAGCTGAGTCATCCAACAAGAGTTTAGTCAGAATTATAAAGAAGCATCTTGAGCAAAATGCCAGAGGTTGGGATTCCAAGATGAAGTTTTCTTTGTGGGCTGACAGGGTTACATGTAAGAAATCAATTGGTACATCTCCTTTCAAGTTGGTATATGGTACTGAAGCCATATTTCCTGTTCAACTTGCATTGTCGGTTGCAAAGTTTTTACAAGAAACTCATTCTGAACCAAGTGATTTGACCAGGAGAATTCATAATTTGGTAGAACTATAACAAGATAGAGAGCATCTCTTAGAAAAAATAGAATTGCATCAAGAAAGAATCAAAGAAACTTTCGACAAGAAAGTCAAATCAAATGTCTTCAAAACAGGGGATTTAGTCTTAAAGTGGGATGCAGAAAGGCAGGAGAAGGGGAAACACGACAAATTTGAGGCTCTCTGGACAGGTCCTTTTGTCATAATAGTGGTGTAGCAGAACAACACCTTTGTTCTCCAAACTCTTTCAGGCAAGGAAGTACCAGGTGGCCCTTTCAATGGGCGCTTCCTGAAGATCTATTTCTCATAAGGATTCCTTTGAAGCCTTGTTCTACTTGTACATATTCTTTTTCAGTTTTGTTTTCTTTATTTTTGTCATTTCAATAACTCCATGCCCAATGGTACTAGCAAAACTATTCTTCAAATTTCTGTTTTAAATTGTAATAAGGCTACTGAGTCTAGCTAGGTTCTTGGTCACCTCACAGGGAGATGCCCATCCCAGTTGGAGCCAAATGTTAGCTCCCAAAATGAACCCATCCTTATGGTCACATTTTGTGGTGGATAGCATGGCTATTGGTAGTTTTCTCAAATTGGTTTTGAGTTTTTCTAGCTGCAAGACTTAGGTTTTGATTTTTGTCTTAGAAATAAGATGACCCGTAAAAGTCTTCTCTTTAAAATTTTCATAAAATGTTTCCAACAACTAACGTGTGCTTAAAAGATGATGGTTAGCTGGTGAAAGTGGCAACTTTCAACAGCTAAGGAGCATTTCTCACAGGTCGTTAGCTGGTGAAAGAAAGGATTTTCAAACATCCAAAGAGCGTTTCTCACAGGGTGCGCGCTGGGGAAAGTGGAAACTTTCAACAGCTAAGGAGCATTTTTTACGGATTGTGTGCTGGTGAAAGCAGGGATTTTCAACAGCCGAAGAGCACTTCTCACGGGCTATTTGCTGGTGAAAGTGGGAATCACGTGCGTTTATCCACGTTTTAAAAATCAAATGATGATGCGATCAACCCACGTCATGCAATCAAGAAGGATGCGCTGGTGAAAGTGGGTAATCATGAAAACTCGAGTTTCACGTCCAAATCGGATTACAAATCAGATCTGGTTTAGAAACTCATGCTCCACAATCATGGCGTCGGGGATGGAAAATTCGAATCCATTATCATAGGTACAGGAGCTGTAATACCTGGCTGACAACATCAAATTGGTTCATCACTTCCCCAACACGCATAACTCTCAAATGTATGATAAGTTTCTAATGTTGAAAGACAGAGCCGAGTGCTTTCACCAGCGGAAGACCTCGGCCCGTATAACAGTTTGTTGTGTTGTGTGTGCATAATCGATTGGAATTTTGGGTTGCAGATGGCGAGGAGACGTAGTGGGTATTTACTAAGAAAAGAGTTGGACAGTCTATCCTTCCTACAGACGCATCCAGAAGTCCAGAAACACTTCTCAAACGCAGGTTGTATTGAATTTGTTGAGAGGCTGCAGAATGGTTGTCACTAGTCAATAATAGAGGCTTTTGCTAAAACTTTCGACTGGAATAAGGCTCGTGTTGGGTCCTTGAATATCATTGTAGATGAAGCTGCCATTGCTGCAGCGACTATCCTACCAATATCGGGCCAGAGTTGGTTCAAAACTACTGCCACCAAAAACTTAAATTTCAGAGCTTATTTGAAGGAAGAGTTCAATCATAATGCATGGAAGAAGAGCATGCCAGTTTCCCATTTAGAAGATGAGTGGAAGGATCTGTTTAAGGGCATCCAACTCTACATAACCTCAGAGGGCAGGTATGACAAACTGATGATGTATCATTTCAAGCTCCTAGACCATTTCACAGGTAGAACTCTCCTCAATTTACCTTTTTTCTTACATAAGAGCTTAACTAAGGTCTGTAAAAAGATCAGGGCTCAACCCCTAAGCATGAAGAACACTCTGTGCCACTTTGGCCTTATCAAATTGATCATCATGGAGGAGCTAAGACAGAAGGGAAGGAGCTAGCAACATTTCCTATTTTGGGAGGGCTTTGAAACTCAGACTCAGCCCGTAAGTGAACAAGGGAAAGGTGGAAAGAAACAATTGACTCCTCAAAGCAGTTCGAGGAAGAGGAGGACCCTTCCAGGACCTCCAGAAGATAGAATCTCTAGTGTGAAATCTCACAGGTCAAATAAAATATTGAATTTTGAAACTACTACAGAGCAGCCTACAGAGTAGCCTACAGAGAAGAGAACAAACATATTAAACCTTCCCTACACAGACTCAGAACCAGAGCAAGAAGATGAGAGCCATGTCACCAAAAGTCCTGAACATTCAATTGAGTTTGCACAGAATTATGAGACGTTTACTCACACTGAGGAAGGAGAAACATCAAAGAGCACTAAGTTGAAGAAAACACAAAAAATCAAGCATCTTAAAGAGGTAATCGCTCAGCAGGAGGTCTTAGAACGGGTAATCAAGGAAAGATACAAGAAGTTGTCCGATAAATTTGAAAAAACCAATGCTGCATTTGAAAAACTGGGTCGGGAAAGTGTCAAGGAAAAGAAGAGGAAACAAAAAATTACCAAAGACTACAATAGTCTATGGTGGCTAGCAAAGTGCCTTAAAAGAAAAATCAGAAGATTGAAGAAAAAGAAAAAATCCCACCCAGATTTGAAAGTGCTTGCTTAGGTTGCTGTAAATATGCAAGGGGATAAATCAGAGACACATTGAGTTTTTGTTGAAATCGCATTTTTGGAGGTGAAAGCTCATTTTGGTCTCAGGCAGGGCTTTTACCAGCACACAACGTAATTTTGCAACCAGTTAGCTGGTGAAAGGCAACGCTTTCACGAACTAACCAACAAAATATAAAGCGAGTTAGCTGGTGAAAGTAGGAAAAACATTTTTGGAAGCCAAGGATGGAACATGTCATTTTTTATAGGTTATAAAGGAGTTCCAGAGTATCAAGGGTATAACAACTTGCTTGCAAAGGACTCGGCATCAGAGATTCGAGGGAATTTTGGGAACCACATGCTGAACAAATTTCTTCAAGTATCAACTATGAACATTGAAGAAATCCAACTGTCAAGACAGGTTCCTTGCCATGTTTCATAACATCACAGATTTCAGGAGCGGAAGAATACACATGTCAATTTTTGAAGATTGAAGACAATTCGAATGCTAGTTTAGATATCCATCCTTTATTATCAAGTTGTTTAGTTAGATTTGAATTTCTATTTTTAAATACAGATCCATGTTTTTAGGATCTGTAAAACTGATTGTAAAAGGCTATAAATGCCTATTTTTGCTAAGAGACAAGGGTTCAAACTGGGAGATATATTTTGCCACTGTATAGACTCTTTTTGCAGAAATAAAGTTCAGTTTCCTTTCGTTTTCAATATCAGAATTGTCCATCTTTCCTTTTCTGTACTTTGTTTCAGTTTATTTTAGTTCATGAAGACTGTTATCTCTTTCTTGAGCTCATAGACTTGAAATTAAAGGATCCCTCTCTATCTTGCATTAAGCCCTGCATTCACTTGTATTTGGCAATCAAGAATAATGTGCTTCATCCCCTCCTTTCAAATTACTTGATCTGATTATTGTTTCCTGAAAGCACTCTTTCTTTAGATGTGTGATGAGTTGTTTATTACATTGATCATTAAAGACCCCATTGTCCCAAGCATATATACACATAATTTCTAAGTTACCAAGCATCCTTAGCCTACAACCCTAAGGAGTTTCTTGGAGTGATAACAACTGTCTTCTCTAAAAACAAGAAAGATCACGTGTATCACCTCAGGGATGTCCTGGAACGATGCCATAATTTCGGTATATCTCTCAACCTTAAGAAATTGGTCTTTGCAGTAGATAAAGATAAACTACTTGGGTTTATAGTGTCTGAATATGGAATGATTATTGACCTTGAAAGAACCCACGCGATTGCTAAAATATCCCCTCAGACTTGAAACTGTGATTGTTGGGAACTGAGGAAAAATAATCTTTGTACGAAGATCGGACCTAAAACTGTGATTACTGGGAACTGAGGAAAAATAAGCTCTATGTGAAGATATGACATGAAACTATGAAATCTTTGTGCGTAGATTTGTTTCCCTAGTGCGCAGTATTATACTTAATCTGTGAAAGCTTTGTGCTATGAAAACAAGTCTGATCTGAAGAGAAGAGGTAGGATCTAGAAGCTTTGTGCTTTGTTTAAGGTAATATTAGTGAATTTTTTTATTTCTAAAGTATGGATCTGGGTATGTTTGATAAATTTTGTCCTAGATTGTAAAGTAGGGAGCAACTAGATGAAAGAAGATTTGATATGAATAGATCTGATAAGAATAGTGAAATATATGTTATACCTATGCATAGAAAGAATGTTTGGACTAACAGATGGATGCAGGATCCTAGAAATAATTTTTTGTAGGTTAACTACTATGATCCTAGTGCGCAGTACAAGAAAGGTTGGGGATCATTTAAGAGAAAGAGAGGATTAACCCTTTGTTACAGTTGCAGAAGACTGGGATATATTGCTAAGGAATTCCCTTGTAGAAGACCTGGTTGTCTTTGTTTTAAATCCATGGACCATGAAGGTTTGGATTTCCCTAGAATAATTGATAAGCTTGAAAGAATGAATATGGAACAAATAGACCCTGAGAAAGGTCAAGAAACTAAAACCTTGGAAGAACCCTAGAATGAATCAAAGACTGTACTATTACAGATGAAAGAAACCCTGAATGACAACCGAGATACTAATCTATCAGATATATTAAAAGAGAAAGAGAAAATAGAAGTAATAATAGGAGACTTTGACATTGACTGTGTTCTGGATGAAGAAACACAAGTGAATATAATGATAGAAAGAACTTGGGAAATCTTAGGAAAGACTGCTATGATACCTTTAATGGGAGGAATAGGATTGTTTAGAGGAAAACTGATAACCCTATGTGGAAGACTTACCCATATATATATGAGTGCTCATGGAACTTCGATAGAAAAAGATTTTGAGGTTGTTAAATTTATTCAGAACAATGCCTGATTTTCTATGTTACTAGGAAAACCTTTGATTGGAAAGGATCTGGCCAGAAGGAAAGAAGAAGAAGTGTTAGAACAAAAGAAGCAAAAATTAAAATATTTCATGACTAGGAGGATCACACAGTTGATTGAAGAACAAGATAATAGATTAAATCTATTTAGGACCAGAGACTTGGATGTCGAAGTTGAAAGGACACACAAGGACTTGAGACACCTATCTGTATAAGAGAGTAGAGAATCTACCCCAGCTAGCAAAGAAGTATTACCCGTACACACTACGAAGTAATCTCAATAGTGTGAAGTTACTATGCCAAAAGAAGACAAGGATCATAATAGAAAGAGGAATAATGAGATGAAGCTCACCGGAAAGAAGGATAGAAATATCATTAAGAAGACAAAAAATATCGAAAAGTTATAGAAGGTTCTAGAGGGAACTTCGCAGAAGGAAAATTTTCAAAACAGGAACTTCATCGGGATATCAGAACAACGTCATATGGCACTTTGCCATGGTGAAGAAATATATTCATTGGGAACAATATAACCGGGAGACTAATGCCACAAACGGTTAGAATGACATTTGTGGTCAGAAATCCCACCATCAGACCGTTGGGACTGCGCCAAAATAGGTAGAACTAAATTAATGAAGTCTTCTCTCTTGTTGGAGAGATATGTTACGTTGCTGCCTACTTATTCCATCGACTGTTTCACTGAGAACACTTTTGCGAATTGTATCGGAGAGAACTCCTTGCTACTGCGCTATGATTAGTAGCATCAACATCAGTTCTATTTGTTTTGTGCACTCATCTAATCTAAGCGTGTATGTCGGATGAGCTCAACACCGTGGAGAAAATCGTCATAGAATTTCTCATCGATCTCATGGCCGAGAAAGTAATGTTTGCAAGTATTCAAGCTTCATCGATGAGAGGAGTGCAAGCCTCTCTGTCGACTGCTCGTGGATCTGAGCCATCCTGATTCATCACATAAAAGAGAACCAAGCACAGAGATGACCTAGCAAATGCGAAGCTGATCCCGACCATACTGCCTGACTACATCCCACTCTAGCTAGCGTAGTGAGTCGTGGTAGTCTGCCAAGTGATTTTGAGTACACCATGGTTACTGCGTACCTCTCGAAAGGGATATGCGTAGTTCGAGCACAAAAGGATAATATTGTAACATTGAAGTTCAGTGACTTCAACCTAGGAGACTGCAAGAACCATAGTATGCTCACCCCATATAAATACTTGACTAGGACGAAGGGGAAGAACTCAAAAATAATCCCCCAGGTGTGGACGAAGAACCTTGCGCAGTCCACCCTATTGAATTTAATGAAAATCCCACACTTTGGAAGGCACCGAGAAGTTAATGCCTATGTCAAGATCCTACTTTCATGCTACCATGGAGGCTACTTATGGTTAGACCATCATATCATAGTCAATCCAATGCTGATCCATAGGATCACCAGATTGAGTATGCAAGGACCCGACCCGCAGGACTTCTATCCAGGAAAATCCACAGATCATGCATTAGCACAAAAGATCAAGGATACCTATGACAATGCTGAGAAGGGGATGGGAGGCTACAAGGTAGATTCCATCTAGAATGGAGCAGTGCACCTAACATGCCAATTAATCATAAGAAAGATTGCGATAAAGAACAGACCCACGCAGGTCACAGGATTTGTCATTGACCTCATGAGGAAATGTGTAGAAGGCCTATAGATGATCTGGGCGAAGTACCTATTTAATCAGCTAGAATTAGTTTGTCATGAAGAACGGGATCAGGGATACGAGTTCCACGTTAGCTGGCTCTTGATCCTCATTGTGTTTGTTTCTTGGGAGATGTCAGAAGGTGTGACCTTCTTGGAAATTGAACCATTCAATCCACTCGCTGTGAAGTTCACCACACTCTTGTACTTGAGCGACATGGGAAAACAGTGGCATTCGAATGCAGTTTTTCATACATATTATCTCCAGCTAAAGAGATTCATAGAAGTTGAACCTTGCATGACGTCGAACAACCTACAAAGGTTCCGACCCCTCATGAAGTTTTGCACATATTGACACTTCATCTGTATTACTGCATGAGAAGAAAAAAATAAGGAGGAGCTTCAGTCGTACTACAAGCTCATGGAAGAGGACCTTGAGGAGATCACCAAGGACTGGTCAATAGACCTCCTTATCCCCATTGAACCTATAGATATGTTTGACCCTGAACTTGACATATTGGAGGCTGCTCATAAGGAACATGACACACCCAGACCCAGTAGAAGAAAGAAGACGAAAGAATTTCGAGACTTAAGCAGTTCATCAGAGAAGACTGCTTCAGTATAACCTGACTGAGGGGGTGATGAAAAATTAGAAGAAATAAATGGAAATGAAGATGAGCAGTAGTAAGGTGAAGTAACACCACCTAGAGATGAGTTCAATCCCCTGAAGAAGTGGAAGGTTTCTCCCCTAAAACCCTCTTCCCGGAAGAAATCCAGAGCCACTTTGACCAAGATGTAGACTTTTCTCACTGTCGATGATTTTCACTTCATCATCGCAGTTGTGAATGACGCCTAGCAGGAAATATTGCAGAAATAAAAATCCAAGCAAGAGGAGATGTATGATAGAATTGAGGTCAAGCTCCAAGGAGTACAACAGACCCTTCAGTGTAGTCACACAATTTCCACTACGCCCCTACCATCAGGAGAATTAGAGTTGGGAGATGAGCCCGACCAACTCCGATGACTAGATGATTCGACCGAAGCTCGCCTTCGTTGCACACAAGAAGAAACTGAACAAGCCACCCATGCCTTGAATCAAGTAAAAGAAGTAATAATAGAACAATGCCAAGTTGCAGAGTAGGATAAGGTTGCTCTCTAGAAAAAGTTTGAAGAGGATAAAGCACATATTTAGCAGGAAACAGAATAGTTGCTCGCAGAGAAACTCGAAGTGCAAGAAGCAGTCCATAAAGAACTTTGCTTTGTGATAGGATTAGAGACAAAGGAATAAGAATGAGTCACACATCAAGTATACCAGCGTGCAGAAGCTATCCAACAACTACAACAAATAATAGCATACTTAGAGCTCCGCACAGTGCCCGACACTCCACAAGATGTGAGGGATCAAAGGGAAGCAACTGCTCAAGGCACAATTGAAAGAATCAAGGGCCTCTCCATGGAATGTAAACAACTGAGTTATTGCAGTGCCCAAACGTATGATAGACTCACTCAGAATCCAGAACTGAAGACACTGGAGTCACAACTCCAAGAGGTGAAGTATCAAGCAAAAGCAATACAAGGACAATTAGCAGAAGTACAGTTTGATAGATTAATCAAGAATTCATGATAGTATAGTGATAAATGGGTCAACATTATGGATAATTTCACAAGTAGAGTATTAGACAGTATGGAAAGAGATGGATTCATAAGATCACTTAGAAGGTTTGGATAGATATATGATAGTGGACGACATAATGGATTCATAGATTGGTTCAGAGAGTGATTAAAAAAAAAATGAACATTATCATAATGGATGTTAATTACACATGAAATGGCTCGAACAATGCTAATGGATTCCAAATTGATAGATATTTTTTGGATACATGCAATGCATACATCAGTTCAGATCCAAAACAGATAAATTCTCAGAAACAACAATGAAGAAAACTCCCTACAAACTATGGAAAGGAAGCGCAGATAACAACCTCTACATCAAGGTAACTCAAGGTAATATTTTATTAATTGAAATTTATGTTGATGATATTGTTTTGGAAGTACCAATGACACGTTAAGCCAGAAATTTGTAAAGGATATGCAGAATGAATTTGAAATGTCATTACTTAGAGGACTATCCTTCTTTTTGGGTCTTCATATATGTCAAAGAAACCAAGAAATTTTTATTTCTCAAACTAAGTATATCAAAGAAATGGAAGATTGCAAACTAGTTACCACTCCTATGCAAACCAGTTGCAAGTTGAACAAAGATAATGATTCAAAGTCTATAGACTAGAGGCAATACATGTCAATGATTGGTATCTTACTATATGTGACAACATTCATACCAGATGTAATGTAGCCAGTTGGATAGGTGGCACGATTTCAAGCAGCACCAAAGGAATCACATGTATTAGCAGTGAAGAGGATTTTCAGATATCTCAAAGGAACATAAGAGTTTGGATTATGGTATCCAAAAGGAAAGGATCTATCACTTATTGCCTACACAGATGCAGATTGGGCAGGTTGTACTGATGGATGACGAAGCACCAGTGGAGTAGCGTTCAACTTGGGTGAGTGTTTAGTATCATGGCTAAGAAAGAAATAATCATCAGTATCTCTATCTACATATGAGGAAGAATATATTGCAGCAACAACATGTTGTACATAGGTTCTTTGTATGAAACAAACTTTGATAGATATATAGGTTGAGTATGATGAGCCCATTCCAATATATTTTGATAATACAAGTGCCATCAGTATCTCAAAAAACTCGGTGATGCACTCCAAGATGAAGAATATTCCAATCAAGTATTGCTTTCTACGGGAACATGTTGTAGAAAAGAACATCAGAGTTGAGTATGTGGGCACAAAAAAACAAGTGGAAGTCATCTTTACAAAACCATTTCCATGAGAAGCCTTTGAATATATTTTCCAAAGACTTAGAGTTATTTCTACTCCAAAATGAATTCTTTTTGAATTATTTTTGAATGATTATCTGATATGTCTTAGATGTACACGAGGAAGCACCATAAGAGGACAGTTCAGTCAGGGGGAGAAACCCCAGATGGAAAGATACCTTTGCCATTGATGAAAAAGGGGGAGAAATTTATCAGATGCAAAGGATAGAGGAATATTTATCATATGCAGAGGACAGAGGCATGGTTCCAGGGGGAGCATGAGTGATATGATTTCAGTATTGCATCAGAGTTTCTGCATCAATGCCAAAGGGGGAGATTGTTGATTAAGGCTGGTTGTCATCGATGCCAACCCTTGAAGAAATCCCTGTGGCACAAAGGTTTGGGTAATGGACCCAAGATTGTTTGATGTAAATATGACTCATTTCTATTTTTTCATGGTTGATAAGAAGTAAATATGGATGAACTCCAAATTGGCCCCGTTATGGTGAAAGCCCTCACGGGAAGATTCTTTGTGGACTAAGAGAACCCATGCTTAATTATGGAATAATGATATTAGGGACAATGAATTTGTCAGGGAAACTATCCTATATGGATAGTTCTTGTTGTTCCATTTCCGGTGGTATGTAGAATGTCACATAACTCCTCACGGTTAGAGAGTTATGACCATGTGAAGTTGGAGAACCCAGATTTGTTAATGGACCCAAGTTTGTTTGATGGATAATGGTATGATTTTTTGTATATTGGAATGTAATACTATTCTATATGGATAGTACATGTCATTCCATTTCTGGTGGTATGTGGAATGTCACATAAATCCTCACGGTTTGAGAGTTATGGCCTTACGAAGTTGGAGGACCCTCAT